>JAKWJD010001638.1:0-37612 GCA_027705065.1 Solanum peruvianum | reverse complement strand
ATAAGTCAAGCGTACGTTAAAAGTGAGTGAACCTAAGATGTATGTGATGAATTTATATGACCCTAGGAGGGCTAAGTAAGGGTGTGAAACACACTAAAAGGCCAAGTGCATTGGCATATAATGAAATGAAAATTCACGTAAAAGGGGTGAGTAATTATGATAAGCTAATATGCTAGTGTTAATGAATGTGGTGACAACATGATAAGAGGCTAATGTGAAAGATGCGATCAATATCATTTGAGCCTAAGTAAGTGTTACCAATAATGTACTCACCAATGACAGTGTAAAGTTAATGATAAGACCAGACTCTAAGAAATACTCTAATGAAAGTATTGAGATTAATATATACTTAATTCTAATGATGAGATGAGAAATCATCTAATAAGATATTATGCCCTCATTCTAGAAGCCAACTTCTATGATGTATGACATAAATGTAATGGAACTTTATATGGAACACCGATAGGCTAGCTATATAAGTTGCGATTCTTTATTTCGGGAAGGCAGAGGTTCATGTAAATCTCATGAGATTAGAAAGTCCGTTTAGGTTGATATGGGTCTCCTTATATCTCCTAGTCTTTGAACCTATGTAGCAAACATAGGGATCTAGCACGCTTCAGTCCCCTATATACAGTTGCATGTCTTGGTTTCACCCTTGCTATTGATTCACCCTATATTTTTGTGTGGGGTAGACACTAGATTTTATGGAGCTCACATGATCTATGTTGGTTAAAGTTAAAGTTCTCAAAGAAAGAATCATTCCATCCTTATTAATGCACAAAATGAAATGAATGATACTAAAGATGTTCGGTTAGAATAATCAAGAGGTGAACTAGACTAAGGTAATGACACTAGGTCGTTCTGGTCATTGCACAGTGAACCCGATGAGAGTCTTAAACTACTTCCTAGGTATAGTTGGTGCTTTCACTAGACTATGAATGTATGAAACGAATGAAAATAAAGTAAGCATGAATAATGAAGTAGAATCTGTGTTTTCTAAAGAAGGCCCTAGTGAGGTCCCATATGTTGAACCCTCATTTTGGGAAGTCCTAATGTTAAGTCCATAATTACAAGGTCTCATGGCATATGAACCAATGATATGTGATATATGTATGTGCTATATGAAATATGTTATGTGTTGCGTGCAATACGAAAAGAATGATGATGCATGTACTCTGATAGCATGACTTTCCTAACCGATTTGAAATTCCAACTATTGGGCTTTCCATAACTCATATCGTAAAGGAGAGATCTTTCCTTAATCATGGATATCCTGGTGTGTACTTGCATACCTCCATACTTAGTACAAGAGTGTACTAATCCCATACAATACTTTACTTTTAGGTGCAGGTCTAGGTGGATGCTTGTCACGACCCAAACCGGGGACGCGACTGGCACCCACATTTACCCTCCGATGTGAGCGAACCAACCCATCTAAACCTTAACATTTCAAGATATTTCAACAGAAAATAATGCGGAAGACTTAAACTCATTAATAAAAACAACTCAAAACTATTATTAATATTCCCAAAATCTGGAAGTCATCACCACAAGAACATCTATCTCAAATTACTAAACTAAGAATGTCTAAAAAGCTAAAAACAAGTAAAAGCTAGTCCATGCCGGAAGTTCAAGGCATCAAGACTTGAAGAAGGAGACCCAGTCCAAGCTAGACGCATTAGCTCACCCTGAATTTCCGATGAAGTGAAGACTGGCTTGATCTACTGCTGAGTCGAAGTTGACGGAACGTTTGCTGCATAACACAAATAACAAAGGGAAACATAAAAGTAGGGGGTCAGTACAACCACACGTACTGAGTAGATATCATCGGCTAACTCAAAATAGGGAACAATATATATCAATAATAATGTAAATCAACTACAATACTCAACATGTAGCACAGCAATTACTTTATCATTAACAATTTCCGTCAAGTTCACACATGAGGTCTCAAGCCTCAACACCATACTCATTTGGAAATTAAGTTCATTAGATTGAGTATATTCATTATCTTTCAAGATTCATTATCTTTCTTCCTCTTGTGTCGGTACGTGACACTCCGCTCCTCTAATTCTATCCTGGTGTCGGAACGTGACACTCCGATCCTCATATTCATTCTATCCTGGTACCGGAACGTGGCACCCGATCCTCATATTCTATCCTGGTGTCGGAACGTGACACTCCGATCCTCATATTCATTCTATCCTGGTACCGGAACGTGGCACCCGATCCTCATATTCTATCCTGGTGTCGGAACGTGACACTCCGATCCTCATATCATTCTATCCTGGTACCGGAACGTGGCACCCGATCCTCATATTCTATCCTGGTGTCGGAACGTGACACTCCGATCCTCATATTCATTCTATCCTGGTACCGGAACGTGGCACCCGATCCCCTAATTCATCAAGCCTTCTTTTATACTAAGGCATCCTCATTATCATTATATAATTTATCAAGCCTTCTTTCATACTAAGGCATCATCAATCTTATTATATAATATATCAAGAGAATTAGGGTTCTTTCAAGATTTGGGATTCAATAGCTTCATCATGCTTGTTAATCTATCACAATTTCATAATCATAATCATGCAAGCATACAATTTAAGCACATAGACAGGTTCACAATACTATCAACACATAATATTCACTATTAAGAGTTCACTACGATTTCGTAACGTAAAACCATAACCTACCTCAACCGAAGAATTGGAATCAACAAGAAATTTCCCAAGCTTGCTATTCTCCTCTCTCTCGATCGATCTGCTCCTCTCCCTTTCTGTTCTTTCTCTTTTGTTTTATTCAAACCCTCTTTCCTTTACCCTAATTAATCATGTAATTAAGTGTGAAAAGGACAATAAAACCCCACTAATTTACTTAAGGTTACCCTTTAAACCCCTAAGAAATTAGACTTGTTAATGTTACCCCTCAATCCTTATAATTAAGGAAAGAATAATCAAAAACGACCCTTAAAACGAGGAAGGAAATCCTAAACTGCCTGGGACTGCACAACCTGTGACGGGCCGTCGTGGGTGCGACGGTCCGTCACACAGGTCGTCGTGCCTCCCAGTTTTCAGGTGGGCTGTGACGGCCCGTCACCCCTGTGACGGTCCGTCCTGCACCTCCGTCTGACGGTCAGAAACTCGTTTTCTTGCACCAAATTCCAAAAGTTGAAGTGTTTTGCTACGGGGGCTCACGACGGTCCGTCGTGGATGTGACGACTCGTCCTGCAGGTCCGTCACAATTTACAGAGAGTCGATTTTCAGTACCGATTTTCAAACTTCTAAGTGTCATGGAACGGAACTCTGTGACGGACCGTCGGGCCTATGACGGTCCGTCGGGGTGTCCGTAGTTTGGCCAGTTTTTCCAGAATTTCGTTCTGCTGCTCAAAACGACTAAACAGGTCGTTACAATAGATACCAATTTACCCATCGTTCGTCCCCGAACGATCAAAAGAAGAAAAACAATGGCGAAAAGGAGTACCTGAATCCGTAAACAGATGTGGGTATTTTTCTTGCATATCTGCCTCCTTCTCCCACGTAGCCTCTTCAACCGGTCGATTCTTCCATTGCACTTTGATGGATGCAATCTCCCTCGACCTCAGTTTGCGAACTTCTCTATCTAATATAGCAACCGGTTCCTCTTCATAAGTCAAGTTCTCATCCAACAAAACTGAATCCCAACGGATAATGTAGTTTCCATCTCCGTGGTATCTTTTCAACATAGATACATGAAACACCGGATGTACTCCGGACAGCCCTGGGGGTAAGGCTAATTCATAAGCCACCTCCCCTATTCTCTTAAGCACTTCAAATGGTCCAATATACTTGGATTAACTTACCTCTTTTTCCAAACCGCATCACCCCTTTCATGGGCGAAACCTTCAACAAGACTTGTTCACCTTCCATGAACTCCAAGTCTCTAACCTTTCGGTCGGCATACTCCTTTTGTCTACTTTGAGCCGCCAAAAGCTTCTCTTGAATAGCTTTCACCTTCTCCATAGAATCTCTCAACAGATCAGTCCCCCAAGGTCTAACCTCGAAGGCATCAAACCAACCAATGGGAGATCTACATCTCCTCCCATATAATGCTTCAAATGGGGCCATGTCGATACTAGAGTGATAACTATTATTATATGAAAACTCTGCCAAAGGTAAGAAACTATCCCAATGGCCACCAAACTCTATCACACATGCGCGAAGCATATCCTCCAAAACTTGAATCGTTCGCTCAGACTGACCATCGGTCTGGGGATGAAATGCAGTACTAAGGTCCAAACTAGTACCTAATTCAGCATGTAGTGTCCTCCAAAACTTAGAAGTAAACTGCGTACCTCTATCTGATATAATGGAGAGTGGAACTCCATGCAACCGGACGATCTCTGAGATGTAGATCTTGGCTAACTTCTCATCATTGTAGGTCACCTTGACAGGAATGAAGTGAGCAGACTTAGTTAACCTATCAACAATCACCCAAATAGAGTCATACTTACCCAATGTCTTTGGAAGACCAACCACAAAGTCCATTGCGATTCTCTCCCACTTCCATTCAGGAATGGGCATTCTCTGAAGTGTTCCTCCGGGCCTTTGGTGTTCATACTTTACTTGTTGACAATTTGGACACTTGGCAACAAACTCAACAATATCTCGCTTCATTCTACTCCACCAGAAGTGTTGCTTTAGGTCGCGATACATCTTGGTTGCACCAGGATGTATAGAATATCCGGAACTATGAGCTTCTGTAAGAATAGTGGTGATCAAATCATCGATGCGGGGTACACATACTCTTCCTTGATCCTCAAAACACCTTCCCCATCGATTATCGCTTCCTTAGCCTCTCCTTGCAACACTTTATCTCGAATTCGCCTTAGTTTCTCATCGTCAAACTGTCTCCCCTTAATCTGATCAAGGAAAGAGGATTTTGCCTCTACACAAGCTAACAATCCTCCCTTCTCATTTATTTCTAACCTCATAAGGTCATTAGCCAAAATCTGCACTTCTCTAGCCAATGGGCGTCTAGAAGCTTGCAAATGAGCTAGACTTCCCATGCTTCCGGCCTTTCTACTCAAGGCATCTGCCACAACATTAGCCTTCCCCGGATGATACAAATAGTGATGTCGTAGTCCTTAGTAGTTCCATCCATCTCCTCTGTCTCAAGTTCAAGTCTTTCTGAGTGAAGACATACTGTAGGCTACGATGGTCCGTATAGACTTCACACTTAACCCCATACAAATAGTGTCTCCATTGCTTTAGTGCAAATACTACCGCGGCCAACTCCAAGTCATGGGTCGGATAGTTGCGTTCATGCACTTTAATTGTCTTGAAGCATAAGCAATCACATTTTCTCTTGCATTAGCACTGCACCCAACCCAGAATAGGATGCATCACAATAAACAATGAAGTTTATTGCCATCCACTGGCAAGGTAAGGATAGGTGCGGTAGTCAACAAAGTCTTAAGCTTCTGGAAGCTCTCCTCACACTCATCCGACCATACAAATGGGACGTTTTGCTTGGTCAAGTTCGTCAATTGGGAAGCAATGGAAGAGAATCCCTTGACGAATCGGCGGTAGTAGCTAGCTAACCCACAAAATCCTTATTTCTGACACGTTTGTAGGTCTTACCCAATTCTTTACCGTCTCAATCTTAGATGGATCTACCATCACTCCATCCTTAGAAACCACGTGCCCCAAGAAGGACACTGAATCTAGCCAAAACTCACACTTGGAGAATTTCGCATAAAGCTTTTTCTTTCTCAACAACTCTAACACCAATTTCAAATGCTCCTCATGTTCTTTCTTACTTTTGGAGTATATCAGTATATCATCAATAAACACAATCACAAAGAGATCCAAATATGGCTTGAAAATCCCGTTCATCAAGCTCATGAAGGCAGCAGGGGCATTAGTAAGACCAAACGACATTACCACAAACTCATAATGCCCATACCTAGTTCGAAAAGCAGTCTTTGGCACATCCGTTGCTCGTATTTTCAGTTGGTGATAACCGGATCTCAAGTCGATCTTCGAGAAGACACAAGCACCTTGTAACTGATCGAACAAGTCATCAATGCGAGGAATGGGTAGGTACTTGTTCTTAATAGTTACCTTGTTCAACTGTCGGTAATCTATGCACATTCGGAAACTCCCATCTTTCTTCTTCACAAACAAAACCGGAGCACCCCAAGGAGATGCACTTGGTCTAATGAAGCCTTTGCTCAACAACTCTTGAAGTTGAGCCTTTAATTCTCTTAACTCCGCGGGAGCCATTCTATACGGGGGTATAGAAATGGGCGAGTACCGGGTTCCAAATCAATGCAGAAGTCTATATCCCTATCTGGTGGCATACCGGGAAGATCTGCAGGGAACACATCCAAAAACTCACAGACTACCGAAACTGACTCAATCGATGGTACTTGAGTAGTGTCATCCTTAAGATGTGCCAAGAAAGCTAGACAACCCTTACTAACCATCTTCTGAGCACGAATAAAGGAGATGATACGCACCGGATTGGGAGTGTGTAGTCGCCCTCCCATACTAACTGATCTGCCCCAGGCTTGGCTAACGTCACTGTTTTAGCATTACAATCCAAAATCGCAAAGTTTGGAGAAAGCCAAGTCATACCCAGAATTACATCAAAGTCACCCATTTCTAAGATAACCATATCCACATAAGTGTTGCTCCCCACAAAATTCACCAAACAAGACCTATACACTTTTTCGACTATCACAGACTCACCCACCGGAGTAGAAACACGAATAGGCATGTCAAGTAATTCACAATGTAAATTTAGACCGTTAGCAAATGAGGAAGATACATATGAAAACGTGGAGCCAGGGTCAAATAATACAGATGCCATGCAATCACAAACCAAGAGATTACCTGTGATAACAGCATCAGACGCCTCCGCTTCAGATCTCCCAGGGAAAGCGTAGCAATGAGCCCCATTATTTGTCTGTCCGTTGCCCCTACCATGTTGTGTAGTAGTGGCTCCGTTTTGCCCTTCACCTCTGCCGTTTTGGTGACCACCATTACCTCGGCCACCACGCCCTCCAGAATATCGACCTCTACCATTACCACCTCTTCCTCTAGCCATTGGGGGTCTGTAACTCTGGTTTGGACAGTACCTCTTAATGTGCCCAATCTCTCCACACCCATAACATTCTCTGGGTTCACGCGTCGGCCTTTCAGAGAAATGTTGACCGTTCTGAGGTGGACCCCCAACTACAGTCTGTAGTGAAGACTGTATCGGTCGGTTTGAGTGACCTCCGGAGTTCTGTCCTCTAGAATAAGAACCATTATACTCACCTCCCCTTCGAAACCTCTTTGATGTAGACGTTGAGGTTAAGTCATCCGGTTTCACTCCTTCCACCTCTATCACAAAGTCTACCACCTCTTGGAAGGATGTTGCTGTTGCCGCTATCTGTAAGGCTGAAATCCGCAACTCTGATCTCAACCCTTCACAAAACGGCGGATCCGTTCTTGTGAACTGAAACAAAGTTGCGTGGCATATCTGGATAGCGCGCGAAATTTAGCCTCATACGCGTTTACTGTCATCCTTCCCTGTTCGAGACTCAAGAACTCATCCCTCTTTCTATCTCTCAAAGTCCTTGGGATATACTTCTCCATAAATAGGGTAGAGAATGATTCCCAAGTCATAGGTGGTGCCTTGTTGGTTGACACTCAACATGTGAACGCCACCACATTTTGGCGTTCCCTTGGAACTGATAGCTCACGAACTCGACACCAAACCTCTCTACTATCCCCATTTTGTGTAGTAGCTCATGACAATCAACCAGAAAATCATAAGCATCCTCAGATTCTGCACCCTTGAAGATTGGAGGTTTCAATTTCAAGAACTTACTAAAAAGTTCGTGTTGATCGTTTGTCATAATAGGCCCAGTAGTCAGACGTGGAAATGTGCCTATTCCCAATGGTGCATCCATGCGGGGAGCCATAGTAGCCGCATGTCGTATCTCTGAAATCGGAGGTGTTGGTGCAGAAACCACTGGAGGTGCTTGACCCTGATCAGACAACCCGCTAAGATAAGCAAGTACTTGGTTGATCTCTGGGGTAGGTTGGGGGGTGGCATTTCCTCATTCTGCCCTTGTTCAGTTTCCCCTTCCTCACCCTCTCTTATCACCTCTTCGGTCGGTGGAGGAGTCACCGCCCTAGTATCAGATGGGCTAGGGGCTCGTCCTCTTCCTCTAGAGGACGTCCTCCCACGACCTCTTCCACGGCCTCTTGCCGCTGTTCCTCCTCGAGCCACAGCCCCAGTGGCTGGCTCAGTAGTTTCCTGTCTTTCGTTGTTGCTGCTGGTGCGGTCGTTGCTCTAGTTCTAACCATCTGCGAGATAGAATGAAGATGGTCAGATACCAATTTGTATCATCTAGATACCAATTGGACTCAAGTAGTAGCACGAAAGAAAGAATGAAAGAATGGAATTTTTCCTAAAGTCTTATAGCCTCTCAAAGAAAAGTAAAGGCGTCCCCCTACCGTTCTTTAAGACTCTACTAGACCCGTTCTTGTGTGATGAGACCAATGAACCTAATGCTCTGATACCAAGTCTGTCACGACCCAAACCGGGGACGCGACTGGCACCCACATTTACCCTCCGATGTGAGCGAACCAACCCATCTAAACCTTAACATTTCAAGATATTTCAACAGAAAATAATGCGGAAGACTTAAACTCATTAATAAAAAACACTCAAAACTATATTAATATTCCCAAAATCTGGAAGTCATCACCACAAGAACATCTATCTCAAATTACTAAACTAAGAATGTCTAAAAAGCTAAAAAAAGTAAAAGCTAGTCCATGCCGGAAGTTCAAGGCATCAAGACTTGAAGAAGGAGACCCAGTCCAAGCTAGACGCATTAGCTCACCCTGAATTTCCGATGAAGTGAAGACTGGCTTGATCTACTGCTGAGTCGAAGTTGACGGAACGTTTGCTGCATAACACAAATAACAAAGGGAAACATAAAAGTAGGGGGTCAGTACAACCACACGTACTGAGTAGATATCATCGGCTAACTCAAAATAGGGAACAATATATATCAATAATAATGTAAATCAACTACAATACTCAACATGTAGCACAGCAATTACTTTATCATTAACAATTTCCGTCAAGTTCACACATGAGGTCTCAAGCCTCAACACCATACTCATTTGGGAAATTAAGTTCATTAGATTGAGTATATTCATTATCTTTCAAGATTCATTATCTTTCTTCCTCTTGTGTCGGTACGTGACACTCCGCTCCTCTAATTCTATCCTGGTGTCGGAACGTGACACTCCGATCCTCATATTCATTCTATCCTGGTACCGGAACGTGGCACCCGATCCTCATATTCTATCCTGGTGTCGGAACGTGACACTCCGATCCTCATATTCATTCTATCCTGGTACCGGAACGTGGCACCCGATCCTCATATTCTATCCTGGTGTCGGAACGTGACACTCCGATCCTCATATTCATTCTATCCTGGTACCGGAACGTGGCACCCGATCCTCATATTCTATCTGGTGTCGGAACGTGACACTCCGATCCTCATATTCATTCTATCCTGGTACCGGAACATGGCACCCGATCCCCTAATTCATCAAGCCTTCTTTTATACTAAGGCATCCTCATATCATTATATAATTTATCAAGCCTTCTTTCATACTAAGGCATCATCAATCTTATTATATAATATATCAAGAGATTAGGGTTCTTTCAAGATTTGGGATTCAATAGCTTCATCATGCTTGTTAATCTATCACAATTTCATAATCATAATCATGCAAGCATACAATTTAAGCACATAGACAGGTTCACAATACTATCAAACATATAATATTCACTATTAAGAGTTCACTACGATTTCGTAACGTAAAACCATAACCTACCTCCACCGAAGAATTGGAATCAACAAGAAATTTCCCAAGCTTGCTATTCTCCTCTCTCTCGATCGATCTGCTCTCTCTCCCTTTCTGTTCTTTCTCTTTTGTTTTATTCAAACCCTCTTTCCTTTACCCTAATTAATCATGTAATTAAGTGTGAAAAGGACAATAAAACCCCACTAATTTACTTAAGGTTACCCCTTTTAACCCCTAAGAAATTAGACTTGTTAATGTTACCCCTCAATCCTTATAATTAAGGAAAGAATAATAAAAAACGACCCTTAAAACGAGGAAGGAAATCCTAAACTGCCTGGGACTGCACAACCTGTGATGGGCCGTCGTGGGTGCGACGGTCCGTCACACAGGTCGTCGTGCCTCCCAGTTTTCAGGTGGGCTGTGACGGCCCGTCACCCCTGTGACGGTCCGTCTGCACCTCCGTCCTGACGGTCAGAAACTCGTTTTCTTGCACCAAATTCCCAAAAGTTGAAGTGTTTTGCTACGGGGGCTCACGACGGTCCGTCGTGGATGTGACGACTCGTCCTGCAGGTCCGTCACAATTTACAGAGAGTCGATTTTCAGTACCCGATTTTCAAACTTCTAAGTGTCATGGAACGGACCTCTGTGACGGACCGTCGGGCCTATGACGGTCCGTCGGGGTGTCCGTAGTTTGGCCAGTTTTTCCAGAATTTCGTTCTGCTGCTCAAAACGACTAAACAGGTCGTTACAATGCTATAGCTTACTTTTAGGTGCAGGTGCAGGTGTATTGAAACTCTTACTATGAAGTCTATGTATGATTCAAAGCAAACAAAAGTTTTAAATTTTCCGCAAAAATTTACCTATATTATGTAATAATTACGTATGTAGGATTGTCTTAGACCTCTGAGAGGTCAAAAACGCCGGTTTCGAATAGGGTCTAGATCCTGGTCGTGACAAAACCGTACACCAAAAGAAGGCGGACTACTTGCCAAGGTTGTACCAAATAATAAAACATAGAACCTATGTAGATCCACTCTCTAGTATTCCTATGGGGACAACATAGTTCAAGAACTAAGAGATATAGTTGGGACCCTCTCTAGTGTTCCTAACTTCCCTATGTGGGAAGGACACTCCTCACTCTATTTCACTTAGTGCTAATCTAAAGTCCCTTTTTGAAATGTCATTAAGCTTTCATTATAAATTATAACTTAGTTTTTGTTATAGGTTCTAACCCTTGTACAATCGTCATATGCAATAGCTAAATAAAAATTGCATGAGTATAAGTCCTTTCATTACAATTCATATATGTGAGTTAAGCACATTATCACTTCATACCATAATATTGCACGTTGATAGTCCTCAAAATCCTTATAACACATACACCTTAATCAACCTCACAACATAGTCAACACATTTCAATTCAACAGCATACCACCCTATCAATCCTAATACAAGGCTTACTCCAATATAACATCATGACTTACTCACAATTGACCACAATTGGAAGAAAAGGATAGAGATCATAAGACTTACAAACTCTCCTTCATAGTTCATCGTCAAGGTCTTACCATAAACCCTTAATTCAATCCAATTTATATTTACAACATCATAATTCCATAATAAACATAATAAGAATGCAAGAAGAATCACTATATCACAATTTAACACTAGATCATAGGTTAAGATAAGAAACTTATGTTAATTTACTTTTTAACCTAGATCATCATCTCAGGAACTTTAATGAAAGACTACAAGTCACTCTATTTTTTTCATGATTAATGTATAAACATCAATTAATACCAATTCAACCAATAACCAAGTCAATTGAACCAATTTCAACCTAATTTATGTAAATATTAAAACTAGAGTTAAGGGTTATGTATCATCATCTACAAACTATAAATACCATCAAGATATACGAAAATTAAGGTATAATACATGATAATATAGTCATATTATCCAATAGAAAGCTTAAACAAGTCAATTCATAACCTAATTTTCGAGATTGAGAAGAATCCACATGAAAACCCAACTTCTGAAAATACATTGAAGGAACCCTTTGAGGAAAGATGTCTCAAAGTTGAATTAGATCCCTTATCTCAACGTTTGATGAAAATTTTATGGTGAAATAGTCTCTTTCATCCTCAAAACCCTTACCTAACTTGTTCTTCGATGGTATCTTCCAATAGAGAGAGAGAAAGAGTAGAGAAGGAAGAGGAATTGTTTTTTAGTTGGGTTTAATCTAATGAGGGTTGGGTATGTATATAGTGGGTAATTAACTTCTTAATTAGACTCCCTTAAACCCCTAATTAACCACCTAAACCCTTAACTAATTAATTGAGACAAACTTAGAATGTGCAGGGAAATTTGACCCTCACAGACGCAACCCTAATCGATGATCCGTCTGTGAGTGGACGGGGCACTGTGCCTTCCGTGTTGCACAACTGTCATGTCTGTCAGCGACTGTGCATCTGAGGGCCTCAAACATTTTGCCTAATTATTGTTCGACCGTTGGCATCGATGCCCCGTCAATGAACACACGAGACGTCGCTTGTGTTTCGTTAGTGCACACTACCTAGGCAGTGTTGCCTCCTACGTGCTAGGGTCCTTCTCAAGGGCCTTGGTTGGTCCTTCGGGAGTCGTACCCGGAAGTTTTGATAAGAATCATCTTAAACACATATTAACTACCCTTCCTCCAATTTTCATGGATTTTCTACTCCTAAATGCTCATCAAATTGGCTTAGGCACGCTAGTACCTCCTCGAACAAGTTTCCGAACGTCATGTACGTTCTTGGACGTTTTTGCACCTATGTTAAGATTTAAGACTGCTCTTGGATTTTTGAAATGTTACATTATACCCCCCCTTAGGAATATTAGTCCCCAAATGACACTAAAAATCTTTAAAAGGAAGTAATATTACTCAACACTAGTAGCCCAACCAACAACAATACATAACAACATCAATCATATTACTACGAAGATGCAATTCAAAACATCAATTACCACACATAAGGTTCAACATTACATTATGAGGAATATCCTTCTCACTACTACATGATCTCAACATACTTCACTTGAGCCAATTATGTCAATTTCAGTCCAACAATAAGCTATATATAATTTCATAAAAAACTCACCATATCAAAATTCACAAGCTAATCAAAACAAGAAAAAGAACAAAATCTCAAGTTCAAATTCTCACTTCACTGTAATCACTGTAAAAGTAAAAAACAAAAATGAACATTTTGCAAGACCTTTCTAAAAATCAAAACAATTTAAAGATTAGTCATTATATTCATTATTAGTACGAACTACTAACCTTAGTTATAAAATAGATTAGGGTAACGGGATTTCATACCGGCCTCGGCCTCCCATGTTGGACCCTCAACTAATTGAGTCTTCCATAAAACCTATACAAAAACCACCTTTTATTCCTTAACTTCTTGACTTGCCTATAGAGAATTTGAACCGGAACATTCTCATAAGAGAGGTTATCCTTGACACCTATACCCTCAATAGTATGAATAGACTCAGGATCACCAATACAAATTTTAAGCAAAAAAAAATGGGAAAACTAGATGAACCGAAGCCAATTCACTAGGAAATTTCAATTCATAGGTAACCTTACCAACTTTTTGCAACATTTCATAGGGACTCTCATAACGAGGACTCAACTTCCTTTCTTTCCAAATCTAACCACCCATTTCATTGGTGAAATTTTCAAATACACCTTATCACCTTCTTCAAACTCCAAATCCCTTCTCTTATGATCGGCATAAGACTTTTGCCGATTATAGGCCGTTTGCGATCTGTTCATTATGATATGAACTTTATCCAAAGTCATACAAACCAATTTAGGACCGAAAATCAAAGGATCTCCCAAACCATCCAATAGGTGACCTAAATCATCTACCATACAAGGCTTCATTGGGAGCCATGGAAATGGATGAATGAAAACTATTATTATAACAAAACTCCACCAAAGTAAATGTTTATCCCAATTTCTCTTTAAATTAATAATACAAGCCCTAAGAATATCCTCAAGGGTTTGAATAGTACGCCGCTTGACCATCCTTTTGGGGATGAAAAGTGGTACTAAACTTCACCTTAGTACCCAACCCTTTCTGGACTGAACTCAAAAACCTAGATGTGAATTGTGCAACCCGATCTGATATGATTTATAACCGAATAACATGGCTACACATAATATCATCTATGAAGATCCTAGCATAATATTCCACCGAGTAAGTAAACTTGACGGAAATAAAGTGAGCGTACTTGTTCAGCCTGTCCACAACCACAAAAAAAAATCATATTGCTTTTGAGTCCGAAGTAACCTCACTACAAAATCCATATTGATGTCTTTCAACTTCCAAGTAGGAACTTAGATTTATTATAGTAAGCCACCCGACTTTTGATGTTCGGCTTTTACTTGTTGGAATTGGACACTTAGCGACAAACTCCACTATGTCATTTTTCATACCTTCCCACCATTATACTTCCCTAAGGTAATGTTACATTTTTGTCAACCCGCATGAACTAAGTAGGGGACCCATGGGCTTCTTCACGGATCCGGTCCTCCCTACATTGGGAATACATCCATTTCCATTACATATGGAGAATCATTACATTAAGGCACCATCCAATATCCCTAAGGAGAATGCCTCATTACATGTGCCAAAGACCCTTCTCCTTCATTATCCATCATTGATATCAAGGTGTTGCTTGGACTTTACCTCAACAACCAATGATGACTCGAAGTTGTTATGAACCGTGAAAAACACCATCCGAAGAATCTTCAAACCTCACACCCAAGCTAGCCATAACATATGAAACTTCGTACTAGGTCTTCTTGGTTTCATCAATGTGAGTTACACTACCCATAGTCATACAACTTAGGGAACCCCCACCGCATTGTCCTTGAGAGAGTGATAGAGAACACTTTTGTCATAATCTTTCATCAATTCATACAACCTTCTTTGTCAAAGATTCAACTCCTTTTGGTTAAACAAATATTGGAGACTCTTATGGTCAGTAAAAACACCAATATGAACACCATACAAGTATGCCCCATATATTCATGTCTAAAACCACGGCCGCTAACTCAAGTTCATGATTTGGATAGTTTCTCTCATGCACCTTAAGTTGCCTAGAAGAATAGGCTATCACTTTCTCATGTTGCATAAGCACTCATCCCAAACCCACTCAATATGCGTCACAACACACAATAAAACCCTTTGTACCCTCCGGTAAGGTCAACACCGGAGCGGAAGTCAGCTTATTTTAACATTTAAAAACATCTCTCACATGCCTCCGACAACTAAAATTTCATACACTTTTTGGGTCAAAGAAGTCAAGGGAGATGAAATGGACGCAAAACCCTCCACAAACCTCCGATAATAACCGATTAAAACCAAGAAACTCCTAATATCGATTGGAGTCAAATGTCTCGGCCATTTTTCACCGCCTCCGTTTTCCTTTGATCAACCTCAACTCCCTCACTAAAGATGATATGACCAAGAAATGTCACCGACCTCAACCGAAAGTCACATTTTCTATACTTGTAAAACAATTGATGTTCTTTAAATACTTGCAACACTACGCTTAAATGGTTCATGTGCTCAGCCTCGTTTTATGAATATGCAACGATGTCGTCAATGAAACAATGAAAAAAAATTCTAGGTTATTTTGAAACACCCTATTCATTAGGTCCATAAACGCCGCTGGAGAATTAGTGAGACCAATGGACATTACTAAGAACTCATAATGACCAAATCTAGTCCTAAATGTCATTTTTGGTATATCCTCACCTCTCACCCTAAGTTGGTGATACCTCAACCTTATGTTAATCTTAGAAAATTAAATTTCCCCTAGGAGTTGATCAAACAAGTCATCAATTCGAGGGAGAGGATACTTGTTGTTGATTGTGAATTTATTGAGTTGGTGGTAATCGATACGCATTCTTAAAAACCCATCCTTTTTCTTCAGAAATAAAACCAGAGCACCCCATGGCGAAATACTACGTCTTATGAAGCCATTGTCTAGTAAATCTTTGAGTTATACCTTCAACTCCTTCGATTCGGTTGGAGCCATCTGATAAGGAGGACTTAAAATGGGATCGATATACGGCAACAAATCAATATCAATATCAATTTCCCGTTCGGGTGGAATACAGAGAATGTCATTAGGAAACACCTCCAGAAATTCACTCACTACGGGGACCAACTCAGGAGGAATTTTGGATACTAGATCTTGGAATTTTACAATATGGTATAGAAAACCTTTAGAGATCATTTTGCATGATTTTAGACAAGAGATAATATGACCTCTAGGAATAGATTTTCCCCCTTCCACCCTACAACGGGTTCATTTGGAAAATTAGATTTCTCCACCCTCGTCCTACAATCAATAGAAGCGAAGCAAGCATGCAACCAATACATACCCAATATAATTTTAAAATCAAGCATATCTAGTTCTACTAGATCAACATAAGAAACTCTACTAGGCAACATTATTAGGAAAATTTTTATACACCCTTTTGCAACAACCAACTCACCCACCGGAGTAGACACTAGTATCAAGTAAGGCATATACATCAATACAGAAGACTTTCAACATACCAGTCACCAAGTCAGGGGAAGTCTTTTGCTCAACCCTAGAGCGGAGAGCATAGAAGTGGTTCGTCTTTGGAGCCTAATTGGAACCACTTGCTTGAGCTTGAGCCCTACCTTGTATTGACCCCTCACATTAGGAAATCCCTAACTTTGTGCCTGCTTTTACCATAATCAAATCAATTGTCTGTCCCTTTAAGGAAATCACCATATTTCCTCTTGCTACACTTTTCACATGTTGGCTTCTCGGTTGGTGAATTAGTACATTTTCCCTTCTTCAACTTAGGGTTAGACACCCAATCACCACTTGCCTTTGGGAACATGGAAGGAAATGACTTAAAACCCACTTCTTAAAGCTAGACGTGTCTTGTATCTCAAGCATATTCTTTGAAGAACCTCTATCAAAAGATCTTTTTCATTTAGCATTTCTACTGTTCCTCCTAGCCCTTGCCTCTTCCACATTCTTGGAATGCACCATAAGATGATAAATATTTATGTTTTCTTGTAGCGTAGCCGAATGACACTCCTCTTTCAAATCATCCGACACCCCATCACAAAGCGGCTCATTCCATCTCTAGGGTCGGAAAACCAAAGAAGGATCATATTTCAATAATTTAGTGAATTTCAAAGACTATTAATGAAAACTCATACCTCCTTGGTGAAGGTTGATGAACTCCACCACTTAGCTTTTCTCATCTCCATAGGAAAGAACCGATCAAGAAAATTTTTCTTAAAGATATCCCAAGTCAGCGGATCCCTCCATTATGCAAACAACGCTTCAGCCATATCCTTGAGTTGATAAGTGGCCAACTCGGCCATATCACTTGTGGAAAACACCATAGCCAAGAGCTTGTTCTAGACTTTAACGATGAATTCTTGGGGGTCTTTCTCAATCTGAGACCCGTAGAAAGTAGGAGGGTTCATTCAAGTGAAGTCTCTTAGACGGGAAGCCATAGTAGTATTTTCTTGATGAGGATGGGCTACAACCTCCCAGTTGTCTTGGGCTGTCAAATCTTTGGCTTGAACAGTGGCGGCTTGAGCCAATTGGATGAGGGCAGCCTTTATATATTCATCCGTCAATGGTGGACGATTGACCGAAGATTGTTCCATATTAGTATTGTCTTGAAGTGGATGAATTTGATCACCATGGGGAGGAGCTCCCACATTGGCTATTTCCTCTTCAAGTCTTCGGGCAACATTCCTTCGAGTGTTGATCCTTCCTTTAGTCACAACAACAGGATTAGATGCAAAATCAAACCATAAGTATACTCTAATGGCACGATACATGATTAGCAAGAAAATGGGAGTTTCCCAGGCATCATATATGTTCTATCCATAAGTGTGGCGTGCTTCACAATTGCAAACAAGAACGTACATAGACGTGGTTGAGAGAGACATTGACTCTAAGATAATTCAACCTCATGCTCTGTTACCATGTTTTTGACATTCGAGTTTATTCTGTAGACATAACCAGCATAGTCTTCCTATTTGAGACTAAGACTAGCCTCTTAGCTTACATCATTACATTCACTAGTCGAATTTAGCGGAAATTTAAAAAAAAATTATTATTCTACTTGGAGTTTTACATAGACCTCTATACACACAATATATATATAGAGAGAGTATATATAGACTCTTCGTATAGAAATGTTACATAGCTTTCTACTTTTATTGAACACACACACACACACACATACACACACACACAACACACACATATATATATATATATATATATATATATATATATATATATACACACATAAGATAAGATATAGTCTTAATGATTGTCTCATCTCATACCGTATAAACGATCATTGAAATTTGGGCATAGCACTACATCAATGTAAAGAAAACAAAAATAGTATGATACAAATCTTATTCAAATGAAAATCAAATGAACATAAGTGTCTTAGAAAATAAGGCAACTCCATAAGCTAGATATCAGCATCGCCCTCAGAAAGTGAGGACCTACCCACTTGGATGGTAAAGAATATCAAACCCTTCTTCAAGTTGTCTCGAATGAGCCTTCAACGACCGAAACCTAAAATATTGAGGGATATGGATGAAATGGGGTTAGTACTCCACTTGTACTAAGTATTAGATTATATACACATATACTTATAAAATATGCTAAGAAAAGACATTTCATAAAGCATGCATTTTTTAAATTTTAAAACCTTCATGCATATTCAACAAGACCACACTTATCAATATTTCACATTTATTAAGTCATAGGCATGTTTATCACAATACTACATCATTAAGTCTAGTCTAGTCAACCATTCATATCATGTAGATAGAGACATACCCAAATTACTCCATCATCAAGTCATACTTAACAATAAGCATGAATAAGAATATATTTCATTATAAAAAAAGTAAGACAATTAACCATGAACCCTATCAAGTCAACAAGTACAATAACTAAGCAAAGCCCCATAACCTAACTCAATCATGTAACACAAGGCTAACTAGTGCAATGCTTAGGTATAGTCCCATACCCCAACCTAGACTAAGCTATACCCCTTAGGTTATCCTAATAAGAGTGAAATGCTTTAATTCATTTTAACTTTTTAGAACATATAGATTTAATCGTCATAGACCACATAAGCTAGTGTGGAATCTGGTATCATAAAACCCTACACCGATAGAAGACAGACTACTTGCCAAGGTAGTTCCAAAACATAAAACATAGAAAATACGTGGATCCACTAGATAGTATTCATATAGGGAAACATAGTTCAAGAACTAGGAGATATAGTTGGGACCCACTTTATGCTACATGCATTGTAGTCTCCAATCTCAAGAGTACTTTAGTGCTCGAACCTTACCTGTGTGGGAAGGGACACTCCTCACACTAGTTCACTCGGTGTTAAGTTAGAGTCCCTTTTGGAAATGTCTTTAAGCCTTTAATTATAAATCATATCTTAGTTAAGGCCATAGGGTCTAACTGTTGTATAATCATCATCATCAATAGCTCAATAAGAATTGCAAGAGTATAAGCCCTTTCATTACAATTCATATAGGTGAGGTTAACACATTAGCATTTCATACTATAATAATGCACAATTATAGTAATCAACATCCTTGTAATACATACACCTTAATCAATCTCACAACAAAGTCAAGATATTTCAATTCAACATCAAACCACCCTATCAATCCTAACACAAGGCTTACTCCAATATAACCTCATGACTTCATTACAATTGACCACAATTGGAAGTAAAGTATAGAAGTCATAAGACACACCAAGTCTCCTTCATAGTTAATCATCAAGGTCTTACCATAAACCCTCAATTCAGTTTAATTTAGATGTACAACATCATTATAACATACTCAACATGATAACAAGGCTAGAAGAATCACTAATCACAATTCAATGTTAGATCATAGCTTAAGATACGACACTTATGTTAATTCACTATCTAATCTAGATCATTACCTCAATAAGTAGAATGAAATACTACAATTAACCCTAATTTTTCATTATTAATGTAACAACATCAATTAAGATCAATTCAACAAATAACCATGTCAATTGAACCAATTTCAACCTAATTCATGTCAATATCCAAACTATGGTTAAGGATTAAGGATCATCATCTACAAACTATACCAAACCATAAAGATATATCACAATTAAGATATTATCCATTATAATGTAGTCATATTATCCAATAACAAACATAAAAAAATTAATGCATAACCTAATTTTCGAGATTGAGAGGAACACACTTTAAAACCTAACTTCTGAAAATATTATGAAGGAACCATTGAGGAAAGAGGTATCAAAGGTGAATTAGATATAATACTTCAATGTTTGATGAATATTTCATTATGAAATCGTCCCTTTTCATCCCCCAACACAAGTATCTAGATTTTTCTTCAATGGTGTCTTCCAATACCAAGAGAAAAAAGAGAGAAGAAAGAGGAATTGTTGTGTGTGTTGTGTTTAATATAACGAGGGTTGGGATCTTTATATAGTAGGTTAATTAACTTAATTAAACTCCTTTAAACCCCTGATTAACCACCTAACCCCTTAACTTACTAACTTAAACTTACTTAATATGCTAATGGAAATTTGACCCTTAGAGATAGAACCCAGATCGACGGTCCGTTTGTGAGTCGATGGGGCTTTGTGCCTTTCAGGCTACAAAATCGTCATCTTGGTCAGAGATTGTGCATATGAGGTCCGCCAACATTTTGGATAATTGTAAGTTGACAGTTGGCATCGATGATACGCTCAACTTTACTTCTCAAATAAGAAGTAAATCGGTCGTGTCAAGTAAATAACCCAACTAATGAGGTTGGGATCGTTCCCACGAGGAATATACTTTAGAATTATCTTCAATCTATTATTACTATTGTTCAGTCAATTACTTACTTGGAAAGCATAAATGATAAAAGGGGGGTATCTATTCCTAAATAAATGAAAATAACTAGCGAAATTAAAGGAGACAATTAACAGCTTCGAATGTTGGAGTTTAATCAATTAATCAAAGTAACTAGGGTTTACGTGTTCCCCACAGGTTCATAACTTGATAATTCTAACTATAACAATTATTTCCTAGTATCTTGCATGCAAAGTGATAAGTTATGTATTTCTAAATCCTTGGTTAGGCATCTAGAAAAATTTTACCCTGTACCTTGGTCTCGCTACGTGTGTTGCTATACTAACCCTTATCTTTACCTCATATTAAGCATCGTATTCGATATTTGACTGAGTTTTTACCTCGTACCAATCAATACTAGCCTATTAGATAGCATACACTAAATCTATGTTCATAATTCTTTTCCTATTATCTACCTGCTTGGTCCGGCAAGTCGCATTAAGGCGAGTTCTAACATTGGCCATCCGTTTTAAAGACTTCTAAGCAAAACAATTATCAATACAAGCAAGACACTATTCTAGAATTGTTAGTTTAGTTAGATTTTACCTCATTATTCGCCTATGGTTCCCACAACCCTAGTTATGGAGTTTAGTTATCCATAGTCATAATCACAATATTCAATATATGATATAAGAATTCATGCACTTACTTCAATGAGAAAGAGTAAATCCAAAAGTTCGCTTGATTAAACAACAAAATCACCAATAATCAAATACTGAAATTAATTGATAGCAAAAAGTCAAACAAAGATTCTAAAATAATAAAGGGTCTAACAATAATCAAGGGCCTAACCAAATAATCTAGAGTCTAACCTCAAAACGAGTTTTTCAAACTATTTATCAAAAAATAAAAACCTAATTACATAAGGAATCTATTTGCTAGAAATCTGTCAAAACGCGGCTGGATCGACGGACATCGTGACGGATCATCATGGTCACGATGCACCTTCATGGACTCCGTCGTCCCATACTTTATGCAATTTCTTCTGCTGCTCTCTTCATTACCCTTCATGGCAGGTATGATGGATCGTCACAGGCACAACGGTCCATCGAGGGTCTCTGTTCCAAAACACTTGAACTCTTGGAATATGGGTACTAGGACTACTTCTTTGAACTTTATGACGAACCTACAGGACGGACCGTAATGGATATGATGGTCCGTCACGCTTTCTGTAACCCCACACTTGGTCATACTTCCCCATCTTCCTTCAGCAGCTGCACTACGTTGCCACCTACGGACCGTCACGAGCATGATGGACCGTCACAAGCTCTGTAGGTGGTCTCTTCTGCATTTCTTCGCTCAAAAACCTCTGCATTCATCTTTTGACAGATTTCCTGCAAATAAGGAGAAACTTATATAAAAATTAGCACAAAAAGGCTTTTGGACACACTAATCTTAAGGAAAAAGTATTAATAATACCATGAAACCACGGCATATCAACACCCTCAACTTAAATTCGCTGTTTGTCCTCAAGCGACGCACTATGACTCAATACAAAATGTTTGTACAATAGTATCCATGTTTTATCTTCCGCAATCATTTGGCTGTCAATCTCGAATAATCTCATCATATTCATGCATGCTATCTCTATTAGGCTTGAATTATGTGGAATCAGACCATGACACAGACTCACCATGAACTAACACCTATCCTCTTTTCTCACCGAGGTGCTAATATTTCTGGTACTGTAACTAGTGTCCTCACTTCATAACAAAATCCTCATTTTTCACATAATGATTTCAGTTTGAGTATAAGGATTACTTTTCAACACTCACTCTCAGAGCAAATTCACACTCATTCATACCTATTGCCATAAGCTTGCCCTTATTTTCACTGCTTTAAGTTTGCTATACAACCCTTAGGATCACGATAGGACTTACTTAATTTGTAACATAGGCTCAGGGTCAGGTAGGGTATATTTAGGTATACTGTAGTGACTTTTTGCCCTCCTAGACATACCGGCTAAACATACCATTTTCTATCATTTTATTTTGCCCAGTTTCCCATATTCTTTTACCTTGCTATTTTCTCCTTTTTTTTCTTCATTTGTCTAAGTGACTCTCTTCTTTTCTTGTTTGTATTTCTTTTAAAAGTTTTTTTAACTAATTCTTGAGTCACTTTACTTTTGTTCTTTCTCTCTCTTTGTCCTTTCAACCCCACTCTCCAGAGCATTCCTCATAATAGTCACCCTCAACTCATGGCTTTGCCATGAGTCAACGTACACAATACCCAAAGTTGGTTCAAGGCCATAAAAAGGTTGTTTACTGCATAAGCCACCCTCAACTTATGATTTTGGCATAAGCTAAGGTGCACATGTCCAAGGAGGTACAAGGGCCAACACATTATTCCCAGAAAAGATCAGTTGGGGTGAAAAAGAAAGGTCTAATTTAAGCTAAAATCATTTGGATCTAAGAAGGATAAATTTCATTTGGTTTTCTTTTTTTTAGACTATAAATGGGCTATATTTAATAAGGGCCTATGATCCTTTCCTAATTGTCTATTACAACTTACTTTTAGCAGGACTAACCAGGCATGTTCTAGCTTTGTACAAAAAGTGGACTATTCAAATCTTCCTCACACTCAGTTGACATCTCATCACTTTACCAGATTATCAAACACCTAGTTCAAATTTTAGACTTAAGGCCATGCAGTGGTGTACCTCTATATCATGCTTAGAGCCACACATTTATCAATTGCTATGCCTAGTCATGCATCATTTTCCATTTTATCATGATATCATTTTAGCCATCATGCTCCAGAATTAAACGATATACACAAGATATAGACATGCCGGTTCAATAGAAAAAGTAATCTGTCTCTTGGGCGAAAAGAACACAGGAAGGAAAACCCCAAAAGAGGATAGTGAATTTGGCTACTCAGACTTCACCCTAGCGCTCACTTTCCATTTACCCCACCCTCAACAAAAATACATGCAATTGTCCCCAATGCTTAAAAAAATTGAAATACTAGAGTGGTAGGTGAAGCAAACCTGGGGCACAAAGCGTCGACGATCATCACGTGCAGCACGGGATGGGGTGGAAGTGTTTGGCGGCACGTACCCGGGGTCACGCTCATCATCAAAGCCAATGACAAGGCGGGAAGACAGGGCGACAGACTTTGATTACCCGCGTGCATACACTCGTTCTTGTTTTGGTGCCATAGTAGATAGTACCTGTAAAGGATCAATATTAGTACTAGAAGGAGCAAACAAGGCAAGAAAAACAACACAAAATAAATAAAAAAATAACATAAAATGACATTGCTATAGTAACAGTGAAACACAACGGACCAGGTGACGGCTCGTCGTGAGTTTGACGGACCGTCATGGGGTCCATCGTGTCTTACATGACAATGTTTATATGGAGAACCCTGAAGGAGAGTCTCTTACAAGTATGACGGTATGATCAGGACGGACCGTTACAGGTATGACGTTCCGTCGTAGGTGTTCGTCAAAAAGGACACTTTAAAAAAATATGGAGACCCTTAGGACAGGGGTCTCTGACCATCATAACGGTCATGTAGGACGGACCATCGAGGGTATGATGGTCCGTCATACTTTTCTGTTTGAGGACACTTAGAAAAATAGAGAGAGAACCTTAGGAACAGGCTCTCTGACAACCAGAACGGTTGTGCGGGACAGACCGTCGTAGGGATGACGGTCCGTCACATATTTCCGTTGGAGGAAACTTAAAAAAGTGAGAGACCCTTAGGAATAGGGTCTCTAACAACCAGAACGGTTGTGCAGGATGGACCATCGTGGGAACAACGGTCCATCGCATGTGGTCTTTGGTGGACACTTGGAGAAAATTGGACAGTGGGGTGTTAGGGCGGTTGGAATGGACCCAATGACGGCCCATCATGGGTACGACGGTCCGTCATCGGGGTCTCGTTCTGTAACTCAGTGACAGAACTGGAGATGCCCCATTCATCCCCTATGACCCAAATCAAATTGGTAGTGTTTTGACCTACATTTTTCTAACCCAAATACCTAGTAAACAAGCAATGCTAAAGCACCTATTTCTAGGGTTTTAACAAGGCAATTTCGAGGATTTTTTTAACCTAGGTCGGACAAAATTTAATAAAGAATGAACATATCAAGAAGAACTAGGCTACTACTAATTGATAACAAAAATGCAGTATAAATGAATAGAAATTAGAGATACATACTGAGAATTTGAGAAAAACAAGAGTGAAAGGTACTTGGTGATCAAGTAGACACTCACACAGCAGCTCCGACAAGTAGATGATGAATTTTGAGGAATTTGGAGAATTTGGGGAAATTGATCGGTTGTAAGAGAGCTTTGAAAGTTGAAAAGGGAGGGAAATGGGAGAAAGAGTGAAAGAATGGGGTGAAATGAAGGGGTGGGGGTTTTAAATGATGAATTTTTTTTTAAAAAAAACCAGTCGGGTTGGGTCGGGTACGCTTCAATAAAGACTCGACGATGGTCCATCTCGGTTGTAATGGTTCGTCGTTGGTTCCGTCGGGTGTGCCCTTGTTTGAAAATAACATAAAGACGTACCTGGCATGACGGATTCATGCGAAGGTCCGTCGCAGGAGCAACGATCCGTCGTTGTATCTGTTATTGACTGCTGCAGAGTAATTTTATGCAGAATTTTGAGGTGATGTGCCTGCAATTTTAAAACTTATTAGTAGAAAATACTACCATTACTAGAAAGAAATAAACTTTAAGTATTGGGTTTCCTCCCAACAAGTGCCTAATTTAACGTCGCGGCACGACTGAGGACACTTGATTACTCATCCTTCAACAAGACAGTATGCCTCTATCACTTCATTCACCGATGCAGCATGCCCAAAATAGAGTTTTATTCGTTCTCTATTCACCTTAAACCGCACTCCCTCCTTGGTTTTTAACTCAACTTCTCCATGAGGGAATACTTGGGTAATCAAGTAAGGGCCAGTCCGTTTGGACTTGAGCTTTCCCGGAAGACAAGGTAAATCAAAACTGTCTAAAAGCACCAAATCCCCATCCATAAACTCTTGTTTTGCACATTTTTGTTCATTCTCCTTCTTCATCTTTTCTTTGTGGGATATGGAGGATAGCGATTGGAGATCACCACTCTGCTTCATGGTCCTATAAATGTTGAAGGTCGCTTCTTCATTGTTCAACCGAAATTTCATCTGCCCCTTTTCCATATCAACTAAGGCTCTACCTGTAGCAAGGAATGGCCTCCCAAGAATAATAGGCACTTCAAAATCGACTTCACAATCAAGAATAACAAAATCTTCCGGAAGTATCAATGACTCCACTTTTATTAGCACATCATGGAGTATCCCTATAGGACTTTTCACTGTTCGATCAGCCATCAGTAGCCGCATCGCAGTGGGTTTTGGGTCACTCAAACCCAACTTCTTGTAAATCGAGAGGGGCATGAGATTTATGCTTGCCCCCAGATCACATAATGTTTTCGCAAAATGTAATGACCCGACTGTACAAGGAATAGTTAACGCACACGTATCTTCTTTCTTTTGTACGGGAGATCTTGTAGAAATAGCACTACAATGCTGCATTCTATCATCATCCTCGGAAGTGACCGATCTTTTCTTTGTAACCAGATTTTTCATAAACATGGCATAACCAGCCATTTGTTTTAGAGCTTCTACCAAAGGGACATTGATAGAAAGCTGGTTCAGCATTGTTATGAAACGCCGATATTTACCATCCTCGGTCTTTTTTCACTAATCTCTGAGGGATGGGTGGTGGTGGTCTAGGCATGGGAATTGCCTTCATAGGGAATTCTACATCTTTTCTAGTGCTCTCTTCTGCTTCACCACTACCCTTTACCACTTTATCATCATCCTTTCTCACCTTTTTCTCATTAGACGGCATAGGTGGGTCAATGGTTTTCTTACCACCCCGAGTAGTGATTTCCATATATTGCGCATCATTTTTCGGATTTTGGACAGTGTTTCTAGGAAGAGTGTCCGGTTGTCGTGTGTTCACTGTCGCAGATAATTGGTCCATTTGCAATTCGATCTGCTTAATTGATACTGCATGTGTATCGATTTTTTTCCCAATACCTGCTAAATCACACTTTAACTCTTTAATGTGCTCATCATTAGCATCGAACATCCTCATCATTTTGTGCAACATATCCTCAACTCGCGCCATACTATCTCCACCATCCCAAGGAGTAACTTCACGATTTTGAGGAGGGACATAGGGCCAATTCCTATCATTGTTGTTACCGTAGTTACCCCTGTTGAAGTTTTTGTCGTGGTTGTAGTTTCCATCTCGGACATAATGACGCTCACAGTTATAGTTACGAATTATCCTGATTTGAGCCTTGGGCGCTCGGTCGGAAACCCCTGATCTGCTCATTTACTGCATAGGAGTCCTCCGCATAATAGTATTCATCATTAGGTGGTGTTCGTTTACGCAAGTAGTTAACTGCATTTATCTTTTCTGCACCCTCAGTGATATGTTTTAGTACTAACACAAGCTCAATTCTCATCTGAGCCATTTCTTCACGAATCTCATCTGTGTTTGGGTTGTGAGTTGACTGCACTGCGAAGGTATTTCTCCATGTATCTGACTTCCTAGTACTCCAAGTTTTATTATTCCGGGAGATTTTCTCTTATTTTTCAGCAATCTCTGCATAAGGACATTCCCTAAAAGATCCACCTGCTATAGTGTTTAACACTGCTTTATTATTATCATCGTGTCCCCGATAGAAGTATTCCTTCAGTTACTCATCATCTATACGGTGATTTGGGACACTTCTCAAGAACGAGGTGAATCTATCCAATCTATCCCAAGAACTACTAACTGACTCTCCTGGTAGTGCCACAAAGTTGTTCACTCTGTCTTTGTGGTTTAGTTTCTTGGAGACCGGATAGTAGCGTGCTAAGAAAACATCCCTTAGTTGGCTCCAAATGAAAATTGAGTTCTAAGGGATTTCAGAGAACCATATATCAGCCTCTCTCGTCAGTGAGAGAGGAAACACTATAAGCCCTATTACATCCAAGTCAAAGTCACGCCTCCCTACACAGCTTTTACACACTACCCTTACCTTACCTATATGGGCATGTGGATCCTCAGAAGGTAGCCCTGAAAACAAACCTCTGGAAGTGAGCATTTGCATCAAGATACTAGTTACCACAAAGGTGTGGCCTGGTTGTAGAGGAGGCAAGACAAGTGGCCCATCGGAGTCTGCTATGTTGTCATAGCCTCTGTAGTATGCTTGGGGCCGTGGAGCGGGATTTTGTCCCCTCTGTTGGTGTTCACCCGGAGCATCGGGTAACAACTGACCATGAACATCAACCGTAGCTGGGATGTTCTTGTTTGGATCATCATCATTGATTCCCAAGTTTCGTTTCATGATGCATAGTGTACACTCTAATTCGTGATCGTAGGGAAACATGGGTTGTCTTCCTCTCCGTCTATTTGGCATACAAGGAGGGTGGTTCTGCACGAATCAAAAACAATAAAACAAAGTAAAATCAAGAAAATATCAACTAAACTATAGTAATAAGTTTAAGTAAATCTAAAAGCTACTTTCCCCGCCAGCGGCGCCAAAATTTGATACGCTCAAACTTCTCAAATAAGAAGTAAAGCGGTCGTGTCAAGTAAATAACCCAACTAATGAGGTTGGTATCGTTCCCACGAGGAAAATAGTTTAGACGTAACTTCAATCTATTTTTACTATTGTTCAGTCAATTACTTCCTTGGAAAGCAATAATGATAAAAAGGGGGGTTTCTATTCCTAATTAAATAAAAATAACTAGCGAAATTAAAGGAGACAACTAACAGCTTCAAATGTTGGAGTATAATCAATAATCAAAGTAACTAGGGTTTACGTGTTCCCTACAGGTTCATAACTTGATAATTCTAACTATACCATTCTTTCCTAGTATCTTGCATGCAAAGTGATAAGTTATGTATTTTTAAATCCTTGGTCCGGCATCTAGAAAATTTCACTCTGCACCTTGGTCCGGCTACGTGTGTTGCTATAATAACCCTATATTTACCTCATATTAAGCATCGTATTCAATATTTGACTAAGTTATTACCTCATACCAATCAATACTAGCCTATTAGATAGTAATGCACTAAATCTATGTTGATTTTTCTTTTCCTAATAATCTACCTCCTTTGTCCGGCAAGTAGCATTTATGTCCAGTTCTAACGTTGGCCATCCGTTAAAAAGACTTCTAAGCGAATGAATTATCAATACATGGAAGACACTATTCTACAATTGTTATTTTAGTTAGATTTTACCTCATTATTCGCCTATGGTTCCCACAACCCCAGTTATGGAGTTTAGTTACCCATAGTCATAACCACAATATTCAAATATATGATATTAGAATTCATGCACTTACTTCAATGAGAAAGTCTAAAATCTCTAAGTTCGCTTGATTTATCAACAAAAAATCACCAACAATCAAATACTGAAATTAATTTAAGAACAAAGAGTCTAACAAAGACTCTAAAAATAATCAAGGGTCTAACAATAATCAAGGGCCTAACCAAATAATCCAGAGTCTAACCTCAAAAATGAGGTTTTTACAACTATTTAAAAAAAACCTAATTACATAAGGACTCTATTTGCTGGAAATCTATCAAAACGCGGCTGGATCAACGGACATAGCGACGGATCGTCGTGGTCACGACACACCGTCATGGACTCTGTCGTCCCATACATTATGCAATTTCTTCTACTGCTCTCTTCATTACCCTCGACGGCACGTATGACGGATCGTCACAGGCACAACGGTCCGTCAAGGGTCTCCGTTCCAAAACACTTGAACTCTTGGAATATGGGTACTGGACTACTTCTCTGAACTTTATGACGAACCTGCAGGACGGACCGTAGTCGATACGGCGGTTCTTCACGCTTTCCGTAACCCCAAACTTGGTCAGACTTCCCCATCTTCCTTCAGCAGCTGCACTATGCTGCCACCTACGGACCGCCACGAGCATGACGGACCATTACAAGCTCTGTAGGTGGTCTCTTCTGCATTTCTTCGCTCAAAAACCTCTGCATTCATCTTTGGACAGATTTCTTGCAAATAAGGAGAAACTTATATAAAAATTAGCACAAAAAGGATTTTGGACACACTAAACTTAGGAAAAAGTATGAATAATATCGTGAAACAATCGACGCCTCGTCAATCAACACAGGAGTCGTCTCTTATGTTGGTGCACATTGCCCAGGCAGTGTTGCCTCCTATGTGCAAGGGTCCTCCTCAAGAGCACTTGGTTTATCCTTGGGGAGTTGTACCTGGACGTTTCTACAAACAATCATCTTAAGCATATTTTAACTACCCTTCCACCAATTTTCATGTATTTCCAACTCCTAAAAGCTCGTCAAATAGGCTTTGGCACGCTAGTACCTCCTAGAACTAGTTTCTGAACGTCATAGACGTTCTTGCACATTTTGGTCCATAGACTTATTAAATAACTTATATTCATTAAAATAGGTCTTAAAACAGTGGTGAGATCTCATGGAACTTATGTTAAGCTTTAAGACTGGTCTTGGATTTTCAAAATTTCACATTATCCACCCACCCTTATGAACATTCGTCCCCGAATGACACTTAACATCTTTAAAAGGAAGGAATAGACTCAAGACTAAAAGCCCAACAAATTAAATATATTACAACATCAATCATATTACTTACACAAAGTAATTCAAAACTTCGATTGCCACACATAAGGTTCAACATTACATTATGAGGAATATCCTTCTTAGAACAACATGATCTCAACATAGTTCACATGAGCCAATTATGTCAAATTTTAGTCCAACAACATGCTATATATAATTTCATAAAGACTCACCGTATCAAAATGTACAAACTAATCCAAACAAGCTAAAGAGAAAAATTGAAGTTCAAATGCTCACTTCACTGTAATAACTGTGAAGCAAAAATAAAAAATTCACATTTTGCAACAGTTCACTAAAAATCAAAACATCAATTTTAGTCATTATATCATTATTAGTATGAACTACTAACCTTAGTTATAAAATCGATGACGACAATGGTACATCATGTCGGCCTCGGCCTCCCATCTCGCACTCTCAACTAGGTGATTCTTCCATAACACCTTTACGAAAACAACATCTTTATTCCTTAAATTCTTGACTTGCCTATCAAGAATTTGAACCGGATTTTCCTCATAAGAGAGGTTATCCTCGACACTAAGACCCTCAATAGGAAGAATAGACTTCGGATCACAATAAACTTTTCGAGCTTGGGAACATGGAAAAACGAATGAACCGAAGCCAATTCACTAGGAAGATTCAATTCATAGGCAACCTAACAACTCTTTGCAAGATTTCATAGGGACCCACATAACGAGGACTCAGCTTCCCTTTCTTTAAAAATCTAACGACCCATTTCATTGGTGAAATTTTCAAATACACATTATCACCTTCTTCTTTCTCCAATTCACTTCTCCTATGATCGGCATAAGACTTTTGTCGATTATAGCTTGTTTGCAACCGGTTCCGTATGATATAAACTTTCTCAAAAGTCTTATAAACCGAATCAAGACCAAAAAGCGAAGTCTCTCCACTTCAAACCATCCAATAGGAGAACAAATCTCTTACCATAAAATGATCCATAGGGATATAAGGAAATGGATGAATGAAAACTATTAATATAAGCAAACTGCACCTAAGGCAAATGCTTATCCCAATTTGCCTTGAAATCAATAATACAAGACCTAAGCATATCCTCTAGGGTTTGAATAGAACGCTCTACTTGACCATTCGTTTGGGGATGAAAAGTAGTACTCAACTTCACATTAGTACCCAACCCCTTTTAAAATGACCTCCAAAACCTAGATGTGAATTGTGCAACCAAATCCAATATGATGGATAATGGAATACCATGGCGAAACACTATCTCATCGATGAAGATCCTAGCATAATCTTCTATCGAATAAGATGACTTGACTAGAATAAAGTGAGCGGACTTGGTTAACCTATCCATAACCACCCATATAAAATCATATTGCTTTCGAGTCCAAGGTAACACCATTACAAAATCAATATTGATGTCTTATCACTTCCAAGTAGGAACTTGGATTTCTTGTAGCACGACACACAGCTTGTGATGTTTGTCTTTTACTTGTTGGCAATTTGAACACTTAGTGACAAACTCCGCTATGTCCTTCTTCATACCTTCCCACTAATATACTTCCCCAAAGTCATGGTACATTTTTGTCGAACCCAAATGAATTGAGTAGCCGGAACCATGGGCTTCTTCAAGGATCCGGTCTCTTAACCCATCTATATTGGGAACACATCTCCATTGGCACCTTAAATATCATCCCCCTTTAAGGAGAATGCCTTATTAAACTTGCCAAGAACCGATCCCTTCAACTCCATCATGTGAAATACACTACCCATAGACATACGACTTAGGGTATCCACAACCACATTGGCCTTGTAGGTGTGATAGAGGACACTCATGTCATAATCTTTCAAAATTATAATCACCTTCATTGTCGGAGATTCAACTTCTTTTGGGTAAACACATATTGGTGAATCTTATGGTCGGTAAAAAACATCAACATGAACACCGTACAAGTATGCCTCCATATTTTCAAGGCTAAAACCACGGCCGCTAACTCAAGGTCATGAGTTTGATAGTTTCTCTCATGCACCTTAAGTTACCTAGAAGCATCATCTATCCCCTCCTCGTGTTGCATAAGCACACACCCCAAACCCACTCGAGATGTGTCACAATACACAACAAAACCCTTTGTACCCTCCGATAATGTCAACACCAGAGCAGAAGTCAGCCTAATTTTCCATATTTTAAAACTTCTGTCACATGCCTCTAACCACTTAAATTTCTTACACTTTTTGGTCAAAGTTGTAAAGGGAGATGTAATGGACGCAAAACCCTCCACAAAACTCTGATAATAACCTCCTAAACCCAAGAAACTCCTACTATCGGTTTGAGTCAAAGGTCTAGACCAATTTTTCACCTCCTCCATAATATTTGGATCAACCTCAAGTCCCTAACTAGAGATGATATGACTAAGAAATGTAAGTTACCTCAACTAAAACTCACATTTTCTATACTTGGCAAAAAATTGATGTTATGTAAGTACTTGCAACACTACCCTCAAATGGTTCATGTGCTAACCCTAATTTTTTTTAATATACCAGGATGTCGTCAATGAAGAAAATGACAAAAAATCTAGGTAATTTCGAAACACTTTATTCATAGGGTGCATAAATGATGTCGGGGCATTAGTGAGACCAAAGACATTACAAAGAACTCATAATAACCATATCTAGTCTGGAATGTCGTCTTTGGTATATCCTCACCTCTCACCCTAACTTGGTGATACCCCGACCTTAAGCCAATCTTAGAAAACTAACTTGCCCCTTTGAGTTGATCATTAAAGTCGTCAATCCGAGGGAGAGGATACTTATTCTTGATTGTAACTTTATTGAGTTGGTGGTAATCAATACAGATTCTTACAGACCCATCATTCTTCTTTAGAAACAAAACTGGAGCACCCCATGGAGAAATACTAGGTCGTATGAAGCCTTTGTATTGTAAATCTCTTTAACTCGTGCCTTGAACTCCTTCAATTCGGCCAAAGCCAGCCGATAAGGAGGAATTTAAATGGGATTTGTATCCGGTAGCGAATCAAAACCAAAATCAATTTCCCGTTTGGGAGGAATACCGGGAAGGTCATTAGGAAAGACCTCCAGAAATTCACTCACTACGGGGACCGACTCAATAGGAGGAATTTAGGAATCTAGATCTTGGACTCTTACACCATGGTATAGAAAACCTTAGAAATCATTTTGCATGCTTTTAGACAAGATATAATATTATCTCTAGGAATAGAGTTTCCCTCCTTCCACTCTACAACGAGTTAATTTGGAAAATTAAATTTCACCACCCTTATCTTAAAATCAATAGAAGCAAAGAAAGCGTGCAACAAATCTATACCCGATATAATATCAAAATCAAGCATATGTAGTTCTGCTAGTTCCACATAAGAAACTCTATGGGCAACATTATAGGAAAATTTCTATACACCCTTTTGCAACAATCGACTCACCTATCGTAATGGGTACTATAAAAGGTTTATGCAAAATATCGGGGAAAATAACAACTTTTTCCTACTATAGGAGTAACAAAGGATAAGGTAGAACCGCGATCAAGTAAGGCATATAAATCATTAGAGAAGACTTTCAACATACCACTCACCACGTATGTAGAAGACTCTTTATCACCCCTAAAGCGGACAACATAGAAGCGGTTTTTCTTTGGAGCCTCATTTGAACCACTTGCTTGAGCTTGACCACTACACGTTTCTTAACCCCCCTCACATTAGGGCAATCCCTTACTGTGTGCCCGCTTTCACCACAACCAAAACAATTGTCTATCGCCTTAAGGCAATCACCATAGTGCCTCTTGCCACACTTTCAACATGTTGGCTTCTCGGTTTGTGAATTAGTATCTTTTCCTTTCTTAATCTTAGGGTTAGAAACCATATCATTACTAGCCTTTGGGAACTTGTAAGGAAATTTACTTGAAACCTAATTCTTAAACCTAGTCTTGTCGTTTATCTCAAGCCTATTCTTTAAAGAACCTCATCAATAGATCTTGCTCTTTTAGCATCTCTACTTTTCCTCCTAGCCCTTGCCTCTTCCACGTGCTTGGTATGCACCATAAGATGAGAAATGTTCATGTTGTCATGTAGCATAGCTAAATGACTCTCCTCTTACAAATCATCTAACACCCTCGTCATAAAGCGGCTGACTTCATCTCTAGGATTGGAAACAAAAAAGGAGCATATTTCGATAATTTAGTAAATTTCAAAGAATATTCAAGAACACTCCTACATCATTGGCGAAGGTTGATGAACTCCACCACTTTAGCTTTTGTCATCTCTTGAGGGAAGAACCAACCAAGAAAAGCCTTCTTAATGATCTCCTAAGTCAACGCACCACCCCTCAATGACCTATTATTCTTCCATTGCACAAACCATGCTAAGGCCATATCCTTGAGTTGATAAGTGACCAAATCGGCCTTCTCAATTGTGGACAACCCGATAGAAAATAGTATCTTATGGACTTCATCGATGAATTTTTGGGGGCCTTTCTCAGTCTTATACTCGTAGAAACTAGAAGATTCATTTGAGTGTAGTCCCTTAGATGGGAAGCCATAGTAGTAACTTGTTGATGAAAAGGGGGTACAAACTCCCAATTGGCTTGGGCCATCATAGCTTGGGATTGAACATTGGTGGATTGAGTCAATCGGATGATGGAAGCCCTTATATCTCCATTCATCAAGGGTTCCAGAGCTTGTTTCATATTAGCATATTCTTCAAGTGGAGGAACTTGATCACCATGGGAGGAGCACCAGCATTGGCTATTTCCTCTTCAAGTCTTCGGGACACATTTCTTCGACTGTTAATCCTTCCAATAGTCACAACAATAAGATTAGATGCAAAATCACACCATAAGTATACTATAATAGCACGATACAAGATTTCCAAGAAAATGAGAGTTTCCTAGGCATCTTATAGGTTCCAATCCATAAGTGTGGCGCGCTTCACAATTATGATTACGAACTTACATAGATGTTGTTGAAAGATACATTGACTTTAAGATAATTCAACATCATGCTCTAATACAAAGATTTTGACAACCAGGTTTACCCCCTAAACGTAACTGGCGTCGTCGTCCTCTTTGAGGACTAATACTACCCTTTTACCTTACATCATCACATTCATAAGTTGAATTTAGTGGAAATTTTAAAGCTTTTTAGTACTTCTACTTGCAGGTTTACATAGACTCTACATACACATAATATATATATCGAGTATACATAAATCCTTTGTATAGGAATGTTACATAGCCATCTAGTTTTATTGCATATATATATATATATATAATATATATATATATATATATATATATATATATATTATATATATATATATATATATACGTAAGATAGATTATAGTGTTGAAGATCGTCTCATCTCATATCTTCTAAATGATGATAGCACTTTGGGCGTATTCCTACATCAACGTAAATGAGACACGTATAGGCTTATACAAATCGTACTCAAATGAAATTAGAATAAACATAATTGTCTTAGAAAACAAGGAAACTACATGAGCTAGATATTGGCATTGCCCTCGGACAATGAGGACCTACCCACTTGGATGGTAGAGAATATCCAAGTCTTCTTCAAGTCGTCTCGAATGAGACTTCAATGACGGGAACCTAAAATATTGGGGAAAAGGAAGAAATCGGGTTAGTAAGCCACTTGTACTAAGTATGAGACCATATCCACATATACTTATAATATATGCTAAGTAAAGGACTTCATAAAGTATGAATTGTTTAATTTTAAAACCTTCATGCATATTCAACAAGACTATAACAATCAATATATCACATTGTTTAAGTCATAGGCATGTTTCTCATAATACTACAACATCAAGTCTAGTCAAGTCAATTATTCATATCATCTAGATAGAGATATACCCAAATAACTCCATCATCAAGTCATATTTAACAATAAGCATGAATAAGACTACATTTCATTATAACAAGAAAGACAATTACCCATAAAAACCTATCAAGTCAACAAGTGCAATGACCATGAAATGCCCCATAACCTTACTCAATCAAGTAACCCAACAAGAATCATCACTAAAACCCTACTTCACATAACATGAAATTTATTTATATACATTTCATCTTACTTGAACAATATAGACCAATACATACTCATAAGTGAACTACTCAACATATAGTATCTACGATGTGCAAGTTCATCATATACTTATCATATATCATTATAAGCATAACATACATAAGAAAATCCTCCTAAGACTCCCCTCAAGGCTAACTAGTGAAATGCGTAGGTAGAATCCCATACCCCTACCTAGACTATGATAGACCCAATAGGTTATCCTAGTTAGAGTTAAATCCTTTAATTCATTTTACCTTTCGGAACATCTTGCCTTAACCGACATAGACCACATGAACTAGTGTGGAATCAGGTGTCATAAAACCCTACACTACAAGAAGACACACTACTTGCTAAGGTAGTACCAAAACATAAAACATAGCAACTACCTAGATCCACTTGTCACGACCGGAATCTAGACTCCAGACGAGTCCAGAGTCATTAACCTCTCAGAGGTCGCAGACAAGCCTACATACGTCATTGTTACTTCATCTAGGTTAATTTTAGCAGAAAATTTGAACTTTTTGTTGCTTAACAATCATGAAAGTCGTTCTACTTAAACTATAACGTTCACAATCAAACATCTAAAATTAAGATCATCAAGTGAAAGAAATAGTTCATAATTGCATTAAACGTATTTTTACCAAAACGGCACCAATACAAAGTCTGAAATGAAAGTGGAAATGAAACACTAGTGGAACATGCTCCACTATCAAAATCTTACATCTAAGCTAGAAAATCACAGTAGACATCCGCAAAAGCATGAGGACCTACCAAATCCGGATGAAAGCTACACGTCCGGATAGCTGCAACATCGTAGTGTAAGCTTTAACGTCCACCTGTGCCTGCACCTAAAAGAAGATATTGTATGGGATTAGTACACACTTGTACTAAGTATGGGTATATGCAAGCACACACCAAGGATATGCATGAGTAAGAATAGCTCTTTCCTAACAAAATGATTTATGGTAAGTCAAGTAAGTCGACTTGCAAAATTTGAACCTGGCCTCATTCTTTTTTTTTGGAAC
>JAKWJD010001637.1:0-37262 GCA_027705065.1 Solanum peruvianum | reverse complement strand
GTGCTCATGAGGGAGAGTCTCACTTTGGGTAGCTTGGAAAGCACATATCCTAGCCCACCACGAATAATACCATGAGTTGTGGTCCACACCATGAGCAATGGTTGTGGTCATGGTCACTAAGGCAGTGTCTAGGGGAGAGTGGACTGCCCTAGTTATCTTCCTTGGCCCTTGCCCATTTCGTTGACTCTAGCCCGTACATTAAGCTCTAGCTTTTGGCTACTTGTTTTTGGGTTTTACATATACTTTGATGTTATCGTTGCTACATATTGTCTGAACTCATCTTATGCTTCTATTAATTGTGGAAATCATGTAGTCTAGTTTTAATTCCTAAATGAGCCTATCCAAGAGATAAATGGGGGAAATCGCTGTCCTATAAATCAATTTTGTATATTATCTTAAATCTAGAAATATGATTTGTAAGGGTTGTACTGACCTTCTAGTAAGGGTGAGGATGTAGATTGTGAAATCCGTTCTCTCGAGTCAGTCCCCATTATTATTGAATTTCAGGATGTTTTTCCAAATGATCTACCCTATATTCCTCCCACGCAAGAAAAAGACTTCAGTATTTATGTCTTCCTAAATATGCAAAATATATCTTTTCCTTCATACCTTATGGCTCCGGCAGAACTTTAGAAGTTGAAACAATATTGAAATTTTATAAGATAAGGGTTTCATCAAACCAAGTATATCTCCATCATGTACTCAAGTTTAGGGTGTGTTCGAAAGAATGACGGTTCTTTTCTTATTGTAGTTTATTATGACATTTGAAAAATGTTATCAATAATACATAAGTATTGTCGTTCAAAGGATAGACCATTTATTTGACAAACTTCATGGGAAAACTTATTTCTTATAATTGATATTAGATCTACCTATCAATAATTGAGGGTGAAAAATGATTAATTTTGTAAGATTACTTTTCAAGCTCGGTATGGTCATTATGCATTTTTTGTAATGTCAATTAAGGTTGACTAGTGCTCCTCGGTGTTTATGTATTTAATCAATAGGGATCTTTGACAATACCTTGGCGTGTTTGTGATTATGTCAATAGCAATATTTTGATGTACGAAAGAGTAACCGATGACCATATTGATTATTTGAGGATCATATTGCAAACTATAAAGAACTAGAAACTCTTTGAAAGTTTGGGAAATGGAATTTTTGTTAAGGTATGTACCTTTCCTTGGTTATTGGTTCGAGTAAGGTATTGAGGTAGATATAATAAGACGGATACGGTGAAGAATTGCAATAAACACTCTAACTCTTTCAGAAATTAGAGATTTCTTCGGTTTGCTGGTACTATAGAGTGTTTATTGAAAGATTCATTTTTATTGCCTATCCTCTGGCGACTGTGAATCAAAAAAATGTTTAGTTCATATAGTCTGAAGTATGTGAGAAGAGTTTTCAAGGGCTGAAAGATGAACTACATCTACTTTGGTGTTGACCTTATCGAAGGGATAAATGGTTTTGTTGTTTATTATGATGCCTCAAGAGTTGGGCTAGGTTGTGTGCCGATAAAAAATGGGAGATTTATTGCCTATGCCTCAAGGAAACATAAAGTCCATAAGAAGAGTTATCCTACTCAGGACCTTTAGGTTGTTGTGTGCGTTTAAGCCTTATAATATTGTAGACACTATTCGTATCGAGTACATGCATATGTGTTTACCAATGATAATAATTTTCTATCTTTGTTTTATCACAAAGATCTAAATCTTTTACAAAGAACGTGGCATACGTTATTGAAGGATTAAGAAATAAGTGTTCTTTATCAACTCACTAATGCTAATGCAGCGGGGGATGCTCTTAGTCGTCTATGTGTAGTGTTTCTCATATTAAGGACGAAAAAAAAGAGTTTGTTTTAGATTTTCATAGATTGACCCAAATACGTGTTCAACTAGTAGACTCCAAAAAAGGTGGTGTTATGGTTCAGAACGTTTCCAAATAGTCTTTTGTGGGTAATGTTAAAATTGAGAAAGGTCTTGATCTAAGGTTGGTAGAATTGAATGAAGCGGTTATTAAGAAATCCGTTGAGGCATTCTACAAATGGAGAGATGGTGTACTTATATAAGAAGGTAGTTTATGTGTTCCAAATATTGATGACTAGAGGGATCAAATCTTCTGAGAAGTCCATTGTTCTTTATATTCAATTCAAAAGGGAGCCTTCGAGATTTACTGTAATTTACAGTAGGTCAATAGGTGGAATAGGATGAAGAAGGATATTGCTAGATTTATCGCTGTGTCAAATTGATAACAAGTAAAGGTTGAGCATCACAAACCAAGCTGTTTGTCCCAAGACATTAGTGTTCCTAATAGGATGTTTAAAGACTTGAACTTGTATTTTACAGGTAGTTTCCCTTGCTCATTTCCTTCACGTCAAGATTTTCTATTTGGCGGAGGACTATGCCAAGTTACACTTGACATAAATGGTAATGCTTGATTGAACTAATTCTAGAAGGGTCTTGTCACTAAATTTAAGCTTAGAATGACCTTTCATCACCAAACTAGTAAAAAAGCATAGCATACAATATAATCTTTTGACGATATGTGAAGGCCTTGTATAATTACTTCTATGGGTAATTGGGATGACCATTTTCAATTGATTGAGTTTCCTTAAAAAGTACAATTATTACTCGAGTATTAATATGGTTTAATTTGATGCCTTATATAATAAAAGGACTAAGTCTCATATAGGATTGTTAAAGGTGGATGAAGTTTCCCAAAAAGGTCCCAAATGTGTACGAGAGTCCATAGAGAATTTTTTTATTATAAGGGAAAACTTGATAATTGCTCAAAGTCGACAAAGTCTGATGCCAATGTGAGAAGAAACGATCTAGTTGAATGTTATTGATTGGGTTTACTTGGAAATATTACCCATAAATGGTTTAATGAGGTTTGGTAAGTAAGGGAAGCTTAATCCCGGAATGTAGACCCATATCAAGTTGTAAGGTGTGTTTGTAAGGTTTCTTTTGAGTTAGACTTTCAAAATGAATTTGAGTCAATGCGTCCTTTTTTCATGGATCTACGCTTAAAAAGTTCTTCACCAGATCCGACATCCATATTTCCCTTAGAATGGTGGGGATTTGATGAAAGTCTTTCTTATATGGAATTTTCGGTAGATATTCTATACCAATTAGTCAATGTCACATACGGGGAAAACCCCCTAGATGTAAGTGGCGTCCTCATCCTCGAAGACGACTACGACTAGCCTCTTAGTGTTCAACATTACATTTATATGTTAAAATGCGGAAAAATTAGAACTCTTCGTCTACACTACTTTATAAAGTTTACTTACCACCTCTCGCTTACTCATAAAATATTTATATCGAATATACATAGACCATTCTATGATAACATTACATAGTCTTCTACTTTTATGGAACATATATATATAAAATTATACATATATAAATATATACATATATATTATATATATATATATATATATATAACATACATTACATAGTCTTAAAACTTATGACTCATATCATACATCTAAACAAGAGTATAACAATTAGGTGTAGCCCATACATCAATACAACAAAAGCAACATATATTCTATGCAATCATAGTACTCAATGGAAGAGAATAAACAAAGAGTCTTTAAGACTAATCAACATCCTATGCATTAAAGTGGTATTACCCTAGAATTTTTGAGGAACTACCCAACTCAAAGAATGAGAATTCAAGACTTCAAAAAATGGCCACAATCTTCCCAATGGACGGAAAATAAAATTTTTGGGACATAGTGAGAAATGGGGTTAACATATAACTTGTACTAAGTATAGGCACCTTTCCACACACATAGTAAAAATTATGCTAAAAAGGGGACATTTGATTAAAACATGCAAAATTACATTGAAAATACCTTATGCACATTCAAGATAGAATACAAATTATTAAGCACATATTCCTTAAGCCATACCATGTCCATCACAAGATCACCAATATCAACTCTAGTCAAGTAAACATGAATATCAACATAATTGAGCACATAATCAAGACAACTCTATCGTCTAGTTATAATATCAACATGCATGCATAAAAGTTCATAGTATCATTACTTAAGCAAGACCATCACTCATACACCCCATTAAGTCCACTAGTGAAATGACTAAGTAATGTCCCATAACCTTACTCAACCAAGTAATCACAACAAGAACTACAAGCAATGCCCAACATTTCATACTATATCATTAAGATTAGACATCATCATACCTTAGCAATAGATATCAACCGCATTTTCATAAATCAAACTCATATTACATAGTATAATAAAAATGTAAGTTCAACATATGCATATCATTTTCATTTATAAGCACATAAGCATATAGGAACATCCTTCTATGACTTTCTCAAGGACAAATAGTGTGATGTTTGGGTAAAGATCCATAACCCTACCTCTACTAAGTCAAATATTTTAGGTCATCCTAGTTCGAGTCCACTTAATTACTTCATTTACCTTTTAGGAACATCTGGACATGAACGACATAGACCAAATGAGCTGATGTGGAATCCGGTGTCATAGAACACTACACCAAAAGAAGGAGGACTAATTTCCAATGTATTAAAAAGATATGAACATAACATCTATACGGATCAACTATATAGTATTCCTACGGGGAAACATAGTTCAAGAACTAGGATATGTATTTGGGACCTTCTTTATTAACATGCATTACAGTCTTTAATCTCAAAAGTACATTAGTGAACCTACATTCCCTATGTGGGAAAGGATATTCCTCACTCTAATTCACTCGATACTAAGATAGAGCCCCTTTTAAAATTTCTTTCATTAACAATCATAACTTATCTTTAGGTCATAGGGGTCCACCCCTCATATAGTCATAGTCATAGCTCAATAAGAATTGCATGAGTATTGTACTTCAAATACAACTATCACATTTGAGGTTATAACATTTAGATCACCATATCATAATAAGGCACATAGGCAAATGATCACAAATATTATATCATTACATATTAGCTAAAAACTCACAAGTCATAAATCAAGAAATTTCAATTCAACATTATACCAACCATAAAAAATCATATTTCAAGGAATACTTTAATATAACTTCATCCCTGAACACATGTTATAATAATTTAAATAAATGATATGATCATAAAGACTGGTCCTGTCTCATTCATAAGCCATTATCCAAGGTTTTACCATCAACAATCCAATTTAACCCAACAATGGGTGTAATACTATCATTAAAAAGTAACTACCACAATAACTGAGTCAATTGTATCATCATTATCCAAATTAACTTCAATTCATAATCTAGGGTTAAGGAAGAAGGTTTCATAATGAATTCTTCAAGGAATAGATTCAATCCTAACAATAAATTACCTTAGCATGTGCTTGAATGACTGAGAATAGGCAAAACAAGTCTAATGATCAGTACATTCTTTAATTCCCCTCAATTCAAAAGCAAGATCAAAGATTTGGGGAAATTGGGGAAAGGGAAATGATCCACATAAATTTCCATCATTTAGCATCAGTTACTCTACAATATTTATTGAATTTGTTATAGGAAATAACAATTAATCACAATCAATCATCAATTTCAGGTTTAGAAGAAAACCCATTAGTATAGAACAACCGTTGGAATTGATGATTTAGAACTCAATTTGAAAGGACCTCTTGGACAAAGGAATCCCAAGCGTGCAGAACCCATACCTTAATTAAGATTAATCCACAAAATTTAACTGAAATCCTAGAGAAATTGTTCTTCTTCTTTATGCTTTCTTTCTTCTTTATGGAGAATTTAGGGAGAGAGAAAGTAGAGATAGATGAAATCTTTTGGGTTTTGTTTTTGGAATTTTATTTAGGTGAGTGAAAACTGACTTAAAATGACCATAGGATATATATAATGACCCCCTAAATTACCCAACAAACCTCTCAGTTAATTGGGTCTTTTTGTGAAGTCATAGTGCAAAAAATACGATTTCAACGAATCTGGGAAGCGGGTGCACGTCACGGGTCTAATTTAACTTGTTATTTTTGAAATTCAGTTTGAGGCAGTGAAACTTTATGAGTGCACTCTTTGCAAGGAAACTTTTTTTGCCTACCACGTGTTGTATCCGCGTTGCATAGCAGCCCCAATATTCTTGGTTGCTCGCAGGCTGGCAGCAGTCTTGCCCATATTAAAGTCCTCCTCAAAGACTCCTGGGTTGTTCTTTGGGTTCGTTACCAAATATTTGAATCCTTTGTACTACATTGTACCTATTTAAAGTCTTTTTAAAAGTTTTGGCCTTAATTTGACCCTCCCAAGCCTTCACCAAACATAGAAACATCAACTAGTTCGTTTAGCTAGTTTTCGGATGTCAAGGACTTCCATTGATGTCTTTGCTCTACAACTTCCTAGATTACTTTTATTCATTATTATTTGACAATAAACAACGTTACAGCCCTTAGACACTCATGTGAGGCTCTATATTAGGCTTTAGTTCGGAGTATTACATTATCCCCACTTAGGAACATTCATCCCCGAATGACACTAATATCTTTTAAAGGGAAAGGATAGACTCAATAGTAGCAGCACAACCAAAAAAATACATGATTAACATTAGTTATAACTTAAAAATGGAATCAACATAAAGTAACTCATGTCGCGTACCATTTTTCATCAAAATGGGTTTTGTGCACAACCTAACAACTCTTTTGGATTTTGAGTTTGCAGTCACCACCTAACGAATTAAGGCGCGATGGGGCACCTATATAACCTAACTGAGTCTACCTAAGGTCTACGAGCCAGAAATCACGGTAAGGGTTGAAATTACGTCGAGGGTATGGGGTTAGGCATCCCTTGAGGTCCACAAATGTTGGTCCCAGCCGTATCTCATGCAAATTATGTGGGTGTTACAAGTAGCGAATAAGGTCACTTTATTTATTAGTTTATTTAAGTAGCATGCTTGGTAGGTGATAATAAATTAGAAATAAATGAGAGCATTTTATTGTTTTTGACGAATTAATTAATAAAGGCTAGGTGATAGGAAATATTAACAATTAAAATCATTTTCTATTAAATCTAACATGTGAGACTAGGTGATAAACAACAAGTTGAATCAAATAGATCATTATAATCTTAATTAATATTTTGGATCATCACTCGATCTTCTTTTATTTTCCGATAGGATGCCGTGTACGGACAGACAAAACCAAAGTTTGTCTTTCAAGCCTGAGTCGATGTCATCATCTCGTGGGAGAACTACCCCTACCCAACCAGCGCATGCACTTCGTACCTTAAAGGTTCCTAATCGTGCTAACTTGATTGTACAAGAGGCATTGGACTCATAAAGGATTGGTTTAGACAAAATAGAATATAAGGCTGTAACGACCTGTTTAGTCGTTTTGAGCAACAGATTTTAATTCTGGAAAAACTCGCGGGGACAACGGATGGAACGACGGACCGTCGTAGTCACGACGGCCTGTCGAGGGTGAATCGTTGCAGCATACTTGAATTCTGAAATTGGGTACTGAAAATCGACTCTCTGTAAATTGTGACGGACCTGCAGGACGTTCCGTCACATCCACGACGAACCGTCGTGAGTTTCCGTTGCAAAACACTTCAACGTTGAGAATTTGGTCGAGAAACGAGTTTCTGACCGCCATGACGGACGTGCAGGACGGACCGTCACAGGCGTGACGGACCGTCATAGTGTCCGTGGTGACGATGGGAACCTGGGGAGGTGCGACGACCACCGTGACGGACCGTCGCAGGCACGACGGCCCGTCACAGGTCACGCTCCCAGGCAGTTTTAGGATTTCTCCACACGTTTTAAGGGTCGTTTTTGACTATTCTTTCCTTAATTATAAAGATTGAGGGGTAACATTAATAAGTCTAATTACTTAGGGGTTAAAAGGAGTAACCTTAAGTGAATTAGTGGGGTTTATTGTCCTTTTCAGACTTAATTATATGATTAATTAGGGTAAGAGGAAAGAGGGTTTGAACAAAGCAAACAAAAGAGAAAGGACAGAAAGAGAGGAGAAACAAACGGGTAGAGAGAGAGAAACGAAGAGGATAGCAAGGATTTTGAGAAGATAGCTTGTTGATTCAATTCTTCGGTGGAGGTAGGTTATGGTTTATATTACGATATTCGTAGTGAACTCGTGATAGTGAATAATATGTGTTGATGATATTGTAAACCTGTCTATATGCTTATTGTATGCTTGAATGAATATGATTATGTGATGTTGATAAAACAAGCATGATGAAAACCATTGAATCCCAAATCTTGAAAGAAACTTTAATCTATGATATAATGATGATGCCTTGGTATAAAAGAAGGCTTGACGAATTAAAGTAATGGGATTGATGATGCCTTGGTATAGAGTAGGCTTGATGAACGGATGGAATGATTTAGTGGATCGGAGTGTCACGTTCCGACACATAGTAATAGTGGATCGGAGTGTCACGTTCCGACACATAGTATTAGTGGGACAGGTGTCACGAACCGACACGTAGATATAGGGGATCGGAGTGTCACGTACCGACACATAAGAGGGATCGGAGTGTCACGTACCGGAACATATAGGGGATCGGAGTGTCACGTTCCGACACATATAGGGGATCGGAGTGTCACGTTCCGACACATATAGGGGATCGGAGTGTCACGTTCCGACACATAGTGGTAGGGGATCGGAGTGTCACGTACCGACACAGAGGAAAGAAAGATAATGAATCTCGAAAGATGATAATATATTCAACATAATGAACTTAATTCCCAAATGAGTATGGTAATGAGGCTTGAGCCCTCATGAATGAACTTGATGGTATTTATTGACGATTTGATACTTGTTGTTGCTACATGTTGAGTTTATAGTTGATTTATAATATTACTTGATATATATTGTTCCCTATTTTGAGTTAACCGATGATATCTACTCAGTAGTGTGGTTGTACTGACCCCCTACTTTTATGTTTTCCTCTTGTTATTTGTGTTATGCAGAAACGTTCCGTCAACCTCGACTCAGTAGGATCAAGCCAGTCTTCACTCCATCGGAAATTCAGGGTGAGCTAATGCGTCTAGCTTGGAATGGTTCTCCTTCTTCAAGTCTTGATGCCTTGAACTTTCGGCATGGACTAGCTTTTATGTATTTTAGTTCTTAGACATTCTTAGTTTAGTAATTTGAAATAGATGTTCTTGTGATGATGACTTCCAGATTTTGGGAATATAATAATAGTTTTGAGTTGTTTTTATAATGAGTTTAAGTCTCCGCATTATTTTCTGTTGTTGAAATATCTTTGAAAATGTTAAGGTTTAGATGGGTTGGTTCGCTCACATCGGAGGGTTTAAATGTGGGGTGCCAGTCGCGTCCCCGATTTGGGTCGTGACAGACTTGGTATCAGAGCGTTAGGTTCATTGGTCTCATCCACAAGAACAGGTCTAGTAGAGTCTTAAGGAACGGTAGGGGGACGCCTTTACTTTTCCTTGAGAGGCTATAAGACTTTAGGAAAATTCATTCTTTCATTCTTTCTTTCGTGCTATTACTTGAGTCCAATTGGTATCTAGGTGATACAAATTGGTATCTGACCATCTTCATTCTATTCGCAGATGGTTAGAAATAGAGCAACGACCGCACCAGCAGCAACAACGGAAAGACAGGAAACTACTGAGCCAGCCACTGGGGCTGTGGCTCGAGGAAGAACAACGGCAAGAGGCCGTGGAAGAGGTCGTGGGAGGACGTCCTCTAGAGGAAGAGGACGAGCCCCTAGCCCATCTGATACTAGGGCGGTGACTCCTCCACCGACTGAGGATGTAGTAAGAGAGGGTGAGGAAGGGGAAACTGAACAAGGGCAGAATGAGGAAATGCACCCCAACCTACCCCAGAGATGATCAACCAAGTACTTGCTTATCTTAGCGGGTTGTCTGATCAGGGTCAAGCACCTCCAGTGGTTTCTGCACCAACACCTCCGGTTTCAGAGATACGACATGCGGCTACTATGGCTCCCGCATGGATGCAACATTGGGAATAGGCACATTTCCACGTCTGACTACTGGGCCTATTATGACAAACGATCAACACTAACTTTTTAGTAAGTTCTTGAAATTGAAACCTCCAGTCTTCAAGGGTGCAGAATCTGAGGATGCTTATGATTTTCTGGTTGATTGTCATGAGCTACTACACAAGATGGGGATAGTAGAGAGGTTTGGTGTCGAGTTCGTGAGCTATCAGTTCCAAGGGAACGCCAAAATGTGGTGGCGTTCACATTGTTGAGTGTCAACCAACAGAGGCACCACCTATGACTTGGGAATCATTCTCTACCCTATTTATGGAGAAATATATCCCAAGGACTTGAGAGATAGGAAAGAGGGATGAGTTCTTGAGTCTGAACAGGGAAGGATGACAGTTAACGCGTATGAGGCTAAATTTCGCGCACTATCCAGATATGCCACGCAACTTTGTTTCAGTCCACAAGAACGGATCCGCCGTTTGTGAAGGGGTGAGGTCAGAATTGCGGATTTCAGCCTTACAGATAGCGGCAACAGCAACATCCTTCCAAGAGGTGGTAGACTTTGTGATAGAGGTGGAAGGAGTGAAAACCGATGACTTCACTCAACGTCTACATCAAAGAGGTTTCGAAGGGGAGGTGAGTTTTATGGTTCTTATTCTAGAGGACAGAACTCCGGAGGTCACTCCAAATCGACCAATACAGTCTTCACTACAGACTGTAGTTGGGGGGTCCACCTCAGAACGGTCAACACTACTCCGAGAGACCCTGCTGACTCCAGAGAGTGCTATGGATGTGGGGAGATTGGACATATTAGGAGGAATTGTCCAAAACAGAGTTACAGAGCCCCAATGGCTAGAGGAGAGGTGGTAATGGTAGAGGTCGTTATTCTGGAGGGCGTGGTGGCCGAGGTAATGGTGGTCACCAAAACGGCAGAGGTGATGGGCAAAACGGAGCCACTACTACACAACATGGTAGGGGCAATGGACAGACGAACTGATAGGGCCCATTGTTATGCTTTCCCTGGGAGGTCTGAAGCGGAGGCGTCTGATGCTGTTATCACAGGTAATCTCTTGGTTTGTGATTGCATGGCATCTGTATTATTTGACCCTGGTCTCACGTTTTCATATGTATCTTCCTCATTTGCTAATGGTCTAAATTTACATTGTGAATTACTTGACATGCCTATTCGTGTTTCTACTCCGGTGGGTGAGTCTGTGATAGTCGAAAAAGTGTATAGGTCTTGTTTGGTAAATTTTGTGGGAGCAACACTTATGTAGATTTGGTTATTTTAGAAATGGGTGACTTTGATGTAATTCTGGGTATGACTTGGCTTTCTCCAAACTTTGCGATTTTGGATTGCAATGCTAAAACGGTGACGTTAGCCAAACCTGGGCAGATCCGTTAGTGGGGGAGGGTGACTACACTTCCAATCCGGTGCGTATAATCTCCTTTATTCGTGCTCAGAAGATGGTTAGTAAAGGTTGTAGCTTTCTTGGCACATCTTAAGGATGACACTACTCAAGTACCATCGATTGAGTCAGTTTCGGTAGTCTGTGAGTTTTTGGATGTGTTCCCTGCAGATCTTCCCGGTATGCCACCGGATAGGGATATTGACTTCTGTATCGATCTTGAACCCGGTACCCGCCCCATTTCTATACCCCCTTATAGAATGGCTCCCGCGGAGTTAAGAGAATTAAAGGCTCAACTTCAAGAGTTGTTGAGCAAAGGCTTCATTAGACCAAGTGCATCTCCTTGGGGTGCTCCGGTCTTGTTTGTAAAGAAGAAGGATGGGAGTTTCCGAATGTGCATAGATTACCGACAGTTGAACAAGGTAACTATTAAGAACAAGTACCCCATTCCTCGCATTGATGACTTGTTCGATCAGTTACAAGGTGCTTGTGTCTTCTCAAAAATTGACTTGAGATCCGGTTATCACCAATTGAAAATACGAGCAACGGATGTTCCAAAGACTGCTTTTCGAACTAGGTATGGGCATTATGAATTTGTGGTAATGTCGTTTGGTCTTACTAATGCCCCTGCTGCCTTCATGAGCTTGATGAACGGGATTTTCAAGCCATATTTGGATCTCTTTGTGATCGTGTTTATTGATGATATACTGATATACTCCAAGAGTAAGAAGGAACATGAGAACATTTGAGAATGGTGTTAGAGTGTTGAGAGAAGAAGAAGCTCTATGCGAAATCTCCAAGTGTGAGTTTTGGTTAGATTCAGTGTCCTTCTTGGGACACGTGGTTTCTAAGGATGGAGTGATGGTGGATCCATCCAAGATCGAGACAGTGAAGAATTGGGTAAGACCTACAAACGTGTCAGAAATAAGGAGTTTCGTTGGGTTTAGCTAGATACTACCGCCGATTCGTCAAGGGATTCTCTTCATTGCTCCCCAATTGACGAACTTGACTAAGCAAAACGTTCCATTTGTATGGTCGGATGAGTGTGAGGAGAGCTTCAGAAACTCAAGACTTTGTTGACTACCGCGCCCATCCTAACCTTGCCGGTAGAGGGTAAAAACTTCATTGTCTATTGTGATGCATCCTATTCGGGTTGGGTGCAGTGTTAATGCAAGAGAAGAATGTGATTGCTTATGCTTCGAGGCAATTAAAGGTGCATGAACGTAACTATCCAACTCATGATTTGGAATTGGCCGCGGTAGTATTTGCACAAAGCAATGGAGACACTACTTGTATGGGGTAAGTGTGAAGTCTACACGGACCATCGTAGCCTACAGTATGTATTCACTCAGAAAGACTTGAACTTGAGCCAGAGGAGATGGATGGAACTACTGAAGGACTACGACATCACTATCTGTATCATCCGGAAAAGCAAATGTTGTGGCAGATGCTTTGAGTAGGAAGGCCGGAAGCATGGGAAGTCTAGCTCATTTGCAAGCTTCTAGACGCCCATTGGCTAGAGAAGTGCAGATTTTGGCTAATGACCTTATGAGGTTAGAAATAAATGAGAAGGGAGGATTTTAGCTTGTGTAGAGGCAAAATCCTCTTTCCTGATCAGATTAAGGGGAAACAGTTTGACGATGAGAAACTAGGCGAATTCGAGATAAAGTGTTGCAAGGAGAGGCTAAGGAAGCAATAACGATGGGGAAGGTGTTTTGAGGATTAAGGAAGAGTATGTGTACCCCGCATCGATGATTGATCACCACTATTCTAACAGAGGCCATAGTTCCGGATATTCTATACATCCTGGTGCAACCAAGATGTATCGCGACCTAAGCAACACTTCTGGTGGAGTAGAATGAAGCGAGATATTGTTGAGTTTGTTGCCAAGTGTCCAAATTGTCAACAAGTAAAGTATGAACACCAGAGGCCCGGAGGAACACTTCAGAGGATGCCCATTCCTGAATGGAAGTGGGAGAGAATCGCGATGGACTTCGTGGTTGGTCTTCCAAAGACATTGGGTAAGTATGACTCTATTTGGGTGATTGTTGATAGGTTAACTAAGTCTGCTCACTTCATTCCTGTCAAGGTGACCTACAATGCAGAGAAGTTAGCCAAGATCTACATCTCAGAGATCGTTCGGTTTGCATGGAGTTCCACTCTCCATTATATCGATAGAGGTACGCAGTTTACTTCTATGTTTTGGAGAACGTTGCATGCTGAATTAGGTACTAGGTTGGACCTTAGTACTTGCATTTCATCCTCAGACCGATGGTCAGTCTGAGCGAACGATTCAAGTTTTGGAGGATATGCTTCGCGCCTGTGTGATAGAGTTTGGTGGCCATTGGGATAGCTTTTTACCTTTGGCAGAGTTTTCATACAATAATAGCTATCACTCCAGTATTGACATGGCTCCATTTGAAGCATTGTATGGGAGGAGGTGTAGATCTCCCATTGGTTGGTTTGATGCCTTTGAAGTTAGACCTTGGGGGACTGATCTGTTGAGAGATTCTATGAGAGGTGAAGGTGAAAGCTATTCAAGAAAAGCTTTGGCGCTCAAAGCTCAAAGTAGACAAAAGGAGTATGCAGACCGAAAGGGTTAGAGACTTGGAGTTTCATGGAAGGTTAACAAGTCTTGTTGAAGGTTTCGCCCATGAAAGGGGTGATGCGGTTTGGAAAAAGAGGTAAGCTAAGTCCAAGGTATATTGGACCATTTGAAGTGCTTAAGCGAATAGGGGAGGTTGGCTTATGAATTAGCCTTGCCCCAGGGCTGTCCGGAGTGCATCCGGTGTTTCATGTATCTATGTTGAAGAGGTACCACAGAGATGGAAACTACATTATCCGTTGGGATTCAGTTTTGTTGGATGAGAACTTGACTTATGAAGAGGAAACGGTTGCTATATTAGATAGAGAAGTTCGCAAGTTGAGGTCGAGAGAGATTGCATCCATCAAAGTGCAATGGAAAAATCGACGTTGAAGAGGCTACTGGGAGAAGGAGGCAGATATGCAAGAAAAATACCCACATCTGTTTACAGATTCAGGTACTCCTTTTCGCCATTGTTTTTCTTCTTTGATCGTTCGGGGACGAACGATGGGTAAATTGGTATCTATTGTAACGACCTGTTTAGTCGTTTTGAGCAGCAACAGATTTTAATTCTGGAAAAACTGGCGGGGACACGGATGGAACGACGGACCGTCGTAGTCACGACGGCCCGTCGAGGGTGAATCGTTGCAGCATACTTGGAATCTGAAATTGGGTACTGAAAATCGACTCTCTGTAAATTGTGACGGACCTGCAGGACGTTCCGTCACATCCACGACGAACCGTCGTGAGTTTCCGTTGCAAAACACTTCAACTTTTGAGAATTTGGTTCGAGAAACGAGTTTCTGACCGCCATGACGGACGTGCAGGACGGACCGTCACAGGCTTGAGGACCGTCATAGTGTCCGTGGTGACGATAGGAACCTGGGGGAGGTGCGCGACGACCACCGTGACGGACCGTCGCAGGCACGACGGCCCGTCACAGGTCACGCAATCCCAGGCAGTTTAGGATTTCTCCACACGTTTTAAGGGTCGTTTTTGACTATTCTTTCCTTAATTATAAAGATTGAGGGGGTAACATTAATAAGTCTAATTAATAGGGGTTAAAAGGAGTAACCTTAAGTGAATTAGTGGGGTTTATTGTCCTTTTTAGACTTAATTATATGATTAATTAGGGTAAGAGGAAAGAGGGTTTGAACATAAAACAAAAGAGAAAGGACAGAAAGAGAGGAGAAACAAACTAGAGATAGAGAGAGAGAAACGAGAGGATAGCAAGGCTTTTGAGAAGATAGCTTGTTGATTCCAATTCTTCGGTGGAGTAGGTTAGGTTATTTTACGATATTCGTAGTGAACTCGTGATAGTGAATAATATGTGTTGATGATATTGTAAACCTGTCTATATGCTTATTGTATGCTTGAATGAATATGATTATGTGATGTTGATAAAAAACAAGCATGATGAAAACCATTGAATCCCAAATCTTGAAAGAAACTTTAATCTATGATATTAATGATGATGCCTTGGTATAAAAGAAGGCTTGACGAATTAAAGTAATGGGATTGATGATGCCTTGGTATAGAGAAGGCTTGATGAACGGATGGAATGAATTTAGTGGATCGAGTGTCACGTTCCGACACATAGTAATAGTGGATCGGAGTGTCACGTTCCGACACATAGTATTAGTGGGACGGTGTCACGAACCGACACGTAGATATAGGGGATCGGAGTGTCACGTACGACACATATAGGGGATCGGAGTGTCACGTACCGGCACATATAGGGGATCGGAGTGTCACGTTCCGACACATATAGGGGATCGGAGTGTCACGTTCCGACACATATAGGGGATCGGAGTGTCACGTTCCGACACATAGTGGTAGGGGATCAGAGTGTCATGTACCGACACAAGAGGAAGAAAGATAATGAATCTCGAAAGATATAATATATTCAACATAATGAACTTAATTCCCAAATGAGTATGGTAATGAGGCTTGAGCCTCATGAATGAACTTGATGTTATTATTGACGATTATGATACTTGTTGTTGCTACATGTTGAGTTTATAGTTGATTTATAATATTACTTGATTATATTGTTCCCTATTTTGAGTTAACCGATGATATCTACTCAGTACGTGTGGTTGTACTGACCCCCTACTTTTATGTTTTCCTCTTGTTATTTGTGTTTATGCAGCAAACGTTCCGTCAACCTCGACTCAGTAGTAGATCAAGCCAGTCTTCACTCCATCGGAAATTCAGGGTGAGCTAATGCGTCTAGCTTGGAATGGGTCTCTTCTTCAAGTCTTGATGCCTTGAACTTCCGGCATGGACTAGCTTTTATGTATTTTAGTTCTTAGACATTCTTAGTTTAGTAATTGAGATAGATGTTCTTGTGATGATGACTTCCAGATTTTGGGAATATTAATAATAGTTTTGAGTTGTTTTTATTAATGAGTTTAAGTCTTCCGCATTATTTTCTGTTGAAATATCTTGAAATGTTAAGGTTTAGATGGGTTGGTTCGCTCACATCGGAGGGTAAAATGTGGGTGCCAGTCGCGTCCCCGATTTGGGTCGTGACAAAGGCCCTCCTAGACACCAAGTCAAACAAACAAGCCAAGCAAGACGGTCATTTTAGCAATACAAGTCTCAATTTGGACTCTAAAAAATCAATTAGACATGCTTGCAAACAACACCTAATTGTAAAAGATTTCATGCTACGTGTTAGAGCATACAAACAAAATAGAAATAATAATAATAGTTTAATTATGAGAACAGCAAAATGAAAACATGGATGTAAACTTTAGTACACTTTAAAGCTAGTGAGCTATAATTTGTGATATTATAGATTTTACTTTATTTCCAAGTAGCAAAGGAGATGATTGTACATGTGCATATAGTAAAAATAGTAGTCGAATAAATTAATATGGTAGAAAATATATTTATAACAAAAGACATAATTGTTAGGACAGAAAATTAATCTAAAGACACAAGATTTTATTTATTTCGCAAGAAAAATGATTTTTAAGAATAGCAATAGATTTATTATTATGTACAACAAATTTTAGATAAGTAAAAAATTTATTATTGATGCAGAATTTTTTTTTAAAATTGATGGATTTAGAGATGGTTATTAATGTAAATATATATATATATATATATATATATATATATATATATATATATATATATATATATATATATATATATATATATTATAGATATATATATATAATTTTAGGCAGAAAATAATTACAATGGAAAGAAATTAATAAATAGCAGGTATTAGATGCAAAATAGGTTATTATGATGTATGATGTAAAAAATATGAACTATTTTTTTTTTCCAGATTTTATAGGAAACCAGTATGACAATTTTTAGGAAGAAATACAAAAAAATAATGTATGCAGAAAATTGCACTTTTCATTGATTGAAAATATTGATGGATTATATAGTTGTAAAACATGCTGAAAATAATTAGGAAGTTACTTTAATTCACAATCTTATTTAATTAAATTCTATATGCATGATTTCTAAGTGAACATATTGAAGCTTATAAATAAAAATTCATATTAACAAAAAAGGGACAAATTAACAACTAAAGCTCTTGCTCCTTTTATTATAAGTTATTATACTAGAGATTAGCTTACGATTCCTATGATTTTAGGCGATTGTAAAGTTAAAACAACACATATAGATGAAGAAAAAATATTTTAAGCCAATAATCATGCTATTTAACCAAATTTTTTTTTCAAATTTGCATATAATCCCCCTCGCTTAGACGATCCCCCAAATTCATTTCATATAGATTGAGAGTTAAGAGTTGTACAAACATTAAAAGTAAAATATAGAACGAAATAAATATATATAAACAATATAATGAACGAGGCTTCGTCCACAATTTCTTCTAGGCAAATCGTCAACATCTTGAACTCTAAGTTCAACACCTGGAAAAAGAACTAATGTAACACATATACGATGAGGAAATAGTTGTAATATAAAATGCTTAGAGTAACAAATTACATTCATATGTACGTATATAAACAACACACACAAGAAATAAAAGGGACACATCACAGATGTAGACATATTTCCACACTTAGGGAGAAAGGATAAGAGAAATATCTTGGATGCACCTTTTTGTTTCTAACAACAACAATGATAATTGTGCAAAAAATGAAATTTTAGAATATAAAATAAGGTTAACCAATTATGCAGAAAATTTTATCAGCAATGAAGTATTAAGTAAGGTTTTAGATCCACAACAACCAAAACAATAAAGGGGCCACAGGATGATTAAAAGATTTACTAGAGTTCTTACATCTTTTTAAGAAAGGGAGTAATATTTAAAGTATTTCAAGAAAAGCAAGGAGAGAATCAGAAAGTAAGTTGTAACGAGAGAATTTTTTGATAAAAGTGAATATCAATATGTGAGAGTGTCCAAGAGAGAATCAAATGAGGGGTCCTATTTATATAGCAAAGAGGGGGGAGCATATAAGGGGAAGAAATATTTAATGGAAAAAAACACATATACTATTTTCCTTATTTCCAAGTAGTGCCAAAAAACAGAAAATATTTAAAATGTTTCATTACAAAAAATAAACTAGTAAAAACAAAGTAAAGATAATTTCCTTTAAATAAAGAAGAGCTAAAAAATCAGATTTTAAAATATTACGTTACCAAGTATAAATAAATAATAAATTCTTTTCATATGGGGGTGCCAAATCGATACTTTAAAAGTATTTTATTACCAAATGTACATAAATAAGGATAAAATTAGGAAGATTTATATTCTTTTTTTCGTAAATAAAGAAAAGCAAAAATCAAAGTTATTATTTCCCACAAATAAGAAACTATGAAATCTATCTAATATTATATGAAACTAAGGGAGGGTGGTCAATTTACAATAAAATTTTCATTAAGCAAAGAGTGTAATATGCCTATTATTTATTCTCTTACAGAATGTGAAATTTGCTAAAATATAAAATAAGGTACAACAGATAAGCCAAACCCTTTTCACATCAATTGAATAACGCTTATTATATATTAAACGTAAGAATCTTCCTTCCACGTGCTAATTTCTAGTACTTCTGTCATATTGTAGCAAACATGGTAGATGCTAAATAGCAAAACAAATTGTGAAAAGTTTAAAGAATTAGTTGAACAAAAGTTATATTAAAACAAAAGTGTAACTGATTGATTCAATAATCACCAAAATCTAAGCTATGAAATCCCATAAGAACAACCAAACTATATAGATTAATTCAAGTGCAAAAAATCTTCTAAGTCAAGGAGATAAGAAATGTGCTAGTGATGATCAACACTTTAACATTATAACTAATATAATGAACATAATAAAACATTATTGAAAAGATATAGAATCATAAAGGATTGAAAAGCTGAAATATTACACAATAAAATAAATTTTTATAGAGGGAATGGATTTGTTGAGATCCGTCTTGAACTTTGCCGGAGTTGAGAGGAATAGAGACGCAATGGCCTTGCTGGTTCGTTGTTGCTGCTGGTTGTCGTCTCTGCAAAAAAAAGAAGAAAAGAAAAGGATAAGGAGGAACGGGAAGACAGAGGGGGAAACGGGGGGAGAGTGGAGAAGGGGCGAGGGGAGGAGAGAAAGAAGAAGAGGGGGCAGAGAGGGAGAAGAGGCGCCTAAAGATTGCCGGCTGCTGTTGTTGGTGCTAGTAGTCTGCCTGGTGCTGCTGTTCTTGCAGGTGAAGGGGAAGGGAAAAATAAGAGAAGAGCAGCAGCGCTGCTTTGTGTTTCTGTCCGTCTGCCTCCCTTGCCGGAAAAAATGTAGGAGAGGGAGAGACGGGCTGCAGCTGGAGAGGAAGGGGCAAGACGATCAATGTTTTTTTTAGGTTTGGTGTTTCAAGGTATTAGAATTTAGGAAGATTAGGATGTTAAATCTTGACTGTAGGATTAGTTTAGATGAGCGACTAATATTTGATCTGGAACTTAACTAAAATATGGACGGTTGAGATTAAAATATGAAGTCTTAAAATCAAGTTGGATTGAATATGGAATGGCTAAAATTACAATTAAATTTTCTAGGTTGAAATGAAAGAGTTGCAATGATTGTAATAAAATTTGAATTGGGTTGTCTAGAATTTGAAGAAATTAGAATAGAATGGGTTAAGATTTACATGTTTTTAAGAAAATTTACTATTAAATTAAAATACTACATATTTTTTAATTTTTTTATATAAAATAGAAATCACTTAAATTTTAATTCAGTAATGACATTAAAATATTTTATAATATTTACAATAATTTTAATAAGTGAATATACTAGAATATATAATTTTCAAGCGAAATCGATTAAAATTCTTAACTTCAAATAAATTTTAGAATATGAATTTAATCGAATAGTAATCCTAATTATGGCTAAAGGTCGGTCAAAATTGGGCTTCAATAGTTGCCCCTTGGTTGATTGAGAATGAAAAATGAATTGTAAGGCAACCAACTTGGCTTCGTAGTTGATTTTGTGCGACCACGACAGATGTTAGTAGGATCAATTGAAGCGATGTAGAGTTGAAAAAAGGGCACGACTGAGACTTTCATTTTAAGTCTCCTACATATCTCTGGTTATACGAGAATCTGGTCGTGTGTAGTTCTAGATTAAAGAGCAAATGAAACTCTTAAAAGTAGAAAGAGCACTAAGGTATTTGAAGGGTACGATATCCGCTTGAATGGATAAGATTAGAGTAGCGAGAAGAGAGAGATTGAGAAGCTAAAAGAGCATGACAGAGACGCGAGAAGAGAGAGATTGAGAGTCTAAAAGAGCATGAAAGAGAAGCGAGAAGAGACTGATAGAGTGAGGTTATCATACTTTGAGCAAGGTTCGGAGTATCAGTAGCAAAGAATTGATAGGTTCTTCGTTGCGATAGATGATAGCATGCAAGAGATGTCTGCAGGGCGATCGATCATATCAGCAAATTCTAGATTAAATTTAGCTTATAAATCGATAAGTATGACAATTGATAAAATATGAGTTCTAAATAAATGACATGAGGTGATAGAAGCGTATCTGTTTTGAGACGTAGTGCAAGCCTTGATAGTCTTTGGCTTAACTTCTTGAAGGATTGAAACCCATCTCCGAAGAATAACATCAAACTCCAATAGATCAGATAATATAGAAATACTAATATAGACGGGAATGTATGGTTGTAAGGTGATGTACGTAAGCATCCTGTTACAAGGCAGAAGAGTCTAAAGGTTATTTTATGGCGGACGAGCGTAAGTGTCATTTTAAGGTGGACGGCCTAAATGTCTTTAAAGCGGACGAACATAAATGTCCTATGAGATGGACGAGCCTAATTGTCGTTTTAAGGCGGACAACCTAAATGTCCTTTTTAGGTGGACGAGCCTAAATGTCCTTTTAAGGCGGATGGTGTAAATCTCCTATTAGATGGGCAAGCCTAACTGTCGTTTTAAGGCGAACGGTCCTAAATATCCTACAAGGAGGACGAGCCTAAATGTCGCGTTGTAAGGCGTACGAACCTAGATGTCGCATTGTACTGTGGACAAGCCTACAATTTCAATTGTAAGGCAGACGAGCCTAAATGCCATTTTAAGGCACACAAGCCCAACTGAAGAAAAGGTAGGTCATAGTAGCGAGTTGAGTCTTACAATATATTCATGGAAGCCTTAACTGTAGTTGAGTAGCAAAATTATAATGCGAGTAGCCAAGAATTTGTCGGAGCCTTTGATTGTAAGCAAGGGAATAACCATTCAAAAGGCGTCTTTGTTTGTAATTTCCACAACTGTAACTTCTAATATGACTTAAGCAGAGTAATTAGAGCGATATATCGAAATAAGTGATAAATGTAAACATGATGCAATTCCCATATTGACCATGAATGTTTGCCTTAAGACCATGAAAATTGATGTCGTAGGCTATGATGTGTAGGGCCATGATACGTAAATGTATCCTCAGGTCATATAAAACTTGTCTAGAGGCCATAAAAATGACGACTTTAGACAATGACACATTCGGATCATGTTAGACAGAAATTAAACCCTTAGGCCATGATACGATGTCTGCAAGCCATGAGGATGATGCCTTTAGACTATGAAGGCTTAGGAACATGCTAAGAATAATATAAGTCCTCAGGCCATGACATGAAGTCGGCATGCCATGAATGTTGATGCCTTTGGAGGATGACGCCTTTGGAGTACAAGTAATGAGTAAAGAAAGCGTATCTTTTTATTTGTTTTGGCATGTGTTGATACTTGTGACTTAATTTGATTAGGGCAATGTTGGGCTTATGCAAACTTCGATCACAACACAGTCTCAGCAACATTACAATAATGCATTTCTTCGGGGACATGCATTATCGGGCACAATGCAATGATGAATTTATTTGGCCACATGCATTATCGGGCACATGCAATGATGCGTTTCTTCAGGTACAATGTAATATCAGGCACATTCAATGATGCATCTGTTCGGGCATGTGCAGTATCGAGCATATGCAATGATGCATTTCTTTGGGAACATGCAATACCGAGTACATGCAATGATTCAATTCTTCAAGCATAAGTCAACTCTGGCGCATGCGATGATGCAATTCTTTGAGAATAATGCGATCTCGGGAATAATGTAATCATGAAAGCATAGATCTCAGGCATAGTGCAATTTCATAGTTGATTGATGGTATGTAGTAGCTTTGACATCTGTCTTGTTTGAAGGATCGAGTGTCATTTGTCGGGCTCAAAAGTGGTATGTTGATTGTTAAAGTTTCCTTCGTATATGTATCTATATTTTCTGCGTTCAAGGAAAAATAGTTATTTTAAAGGGGGAGGTTGATCTTTATCCATGATTTGGCACAACGTGCTCCTTTGGTGTCTGATAGAATGTTCTTTAGAGTGTTTTCGAAAATTTTGAGATCCCCTAAGTTTTTCTGCCCCAGCGTAGAACTTTTGTTATTCTCTTAAAGTTTTTTACGTAGTCTTGATTTTCAGCAATTTTGAGATCCTCTAAAAATTCTTCCCCAGTTGTTGAGAAGAAATACATTTGATTGAATTTTTGAGTTTACTTGAAAATTCTTCCCTAGTATGGACATGCGCAATGAGAAATCTTGATGGAATATTTGAAACCCTCTAAAAAATTCTTCCCCAGTTATCAATAGACGGGGAAAATGAAAGTTTTATTTATAATAAGACCGAACCCCATTAGGAGCGCCTACATATACCCTCTTAAACACGAATCAGGTCTGACGTAGTTACAAATTACAAAAAGAGCATAAGCGATATATGAAGAACATTATTGAGAAGCAAGTGAATGGTAGATTTTAACCAATATTATTTGCCAATATGTTATCATGGATGTCTGAATGTGGAAAACATGAACTTAAATGTCGCAAGACTTATTTGAAAAACTGATCAAGTAGACTTTTGTGCGTTCATATTTGAACTTTCTTTGTTGCAAAGTCCTCCAAGCATATGGTCTTAGTATCAATCAGTGTTGAATCTTGTCTTTTAGATGACGAAATTCTTCTATTGTATGTATGTCATTCCATTTCTGAATTATAAGCACAATCCTTAGAGGGTTCAACCTTGAAGAGGTTTTTGCAGATATGCGGTCTAGTGACGACTTTTGCACTATGTCCAGGATATGATAATTGTCGATATGGCATAGGAGGCCTTTGGTACAAAGACATTTGATATGGAAGGATTGGAAGTGTTATGAGAGGCGCACGATGCTAGGGAACTTGGTGCAGAGGTGTTTCAGATTGAAGAGCTGGCATAGAAGGGTGATGCGGGTGTGAAGTAAGATGTTGAGGTTTAGGAGCATATGCATGATGTTGCAGAGGATATGAGTGATTTGGAAAGTGGATGTTCTATGGAGGCATTTGAATGGAGCTTGGTTGACTTTGAGAGGTAGAGCAATCTGGAAGATTATTTTGGAGAGTGACATGACTTGCAAAAGGTTACACATCCATGTTTGTCTCGAAAGTGGGATTGGCGGAGAGTAACACTTTGCCCACTCGCGCATGTCCAACTCCTCTTCTTCTAACTTCTTTATTTTCTGCTCAAGGTTTGATACCAACTTGTCTAAAAGATATTTTTTTTCAATAGTTTTGCACATAATTTTTGCATTAGTCCCTTTCACTTTTCCTTTGAAAGTCTCAGTCAGAAGAGAGGAAAGTGAACCTTTTTATCGCGTGTGTTAAACCATTGTCTGCAGATCAACCATTGGGAAAGGGTAGAGAAACTAAAAAATGAAAAAAATCCGTAGTTAGAACATTTCATAAATTTGGATATCAAACACATTATTTTAAGATAAACTCCTTAAATACATAAGAGCCCCGTTGAACTTGAGGTAGGCCTAAGCGAAATATAAGTGATTCACAATAATTAATTCAAGACTTATTTGCCAATTTAGAGTTTAGATTAGAAGAAACAAAACAACTTTCATTTATTAAAAATTCGAACAATATATCATAACAAAACTGAAATAAACTAAGGGAAAAGGGATAACTTGGGGAAATCATCCAAAGTTCTGAAATCTTTGAGGATTTACTCCAACAGCTTGGCACCAATTAACCTCTTGTAATGGTAGGTACTTCTTGTCTCATGGTAAACACACTCCATTCCCATATGTTTTCCTATTCATAAGCAAGCCCATGGTATCCTTCTCAACTTGATACTGGGACTTTAGATTATATAAAGATCAATATGCGATACTCATGTATGCATAAAGTTTGTTGTGCACCGATAGGAATGGTAAACACACCCTCCCATTGTCGAAGTATCTTGTGAACTTGTGGTTTATCTAGTCCAAACTCATACTTAGATAGCTCCATGTCAGATAGTAATGGTATGATTTGGTTTGCCCATATTAGCAAAGTACTCGAAGAGGCGCATATGGTTGGACACCTTTTAAGCCAATAAGCTCGATGAAGTATCGGTCATACCCTGTTACTATGACATTAAGAGTGGACAACCAATGAAACTCCACTGAATTCGGTGACTCTCTAGCACAATCAGAAATATTTGCTAGTCCACAAATCCTAGAAGCGCGGTGAAACGGGCCAAGAGGCTCGTGGTGTCGCGGTCCACAATAAGAGTTGGCTTGACACGAAACTGAAAGGGATTATATGGGAGAGGCTCGTGGTGTCGCGGTTGCAAAACAATCCGTCACATCCACGCATTTGCCGACTCTCTATAATTGATATTTGAATAGAATTTGAGTAGTTGTGAGGTTCAAAGACACAACATCACGAGAATAAAATTAAAAAAAGGAAGAGAGTTCCAATTGAGGGAAGTATGAGCGGAACACTAGTTATTAAAGCAATAAACACTTAACATTTAAATTGGAATGCAGTAACATATAGGCAGTTTATAAAACAGTAAATAAATAAATAATCCTTCATAAACAAAGGAAAGTAAACATATAAAGATATTAAAAAATCACGCAAATAAGGAAAGAGGGTGTGAGACTAAACATGTAACTAAACAAATAAGGGAAAAGGAAAAAGGTGAAACATGGTAATAAATAATTAAGGAAGAGGGAAGGGGTGAGAGATGGAAAGAAGACAATAAATAAGGCAACAAAATGATAACTAAACATCATAAATACCTATCAAATAATGACATAACAAAAATAAAGTAAACCATATATAAATAAGCATGAAACATGTAATTGTATGAACCTAACATCTCCAGCGGAGTTGCCATTCTATTGCACCCCATTTTTCATCGAAAAGTGTTTTGTGCACCACCTATCAACTCTTTTGGTATTTTAAGTTTTAAGTCCCCACCTAACGAATTAAGGTGCGTTAGGGAACTTATCTAACCTACCTAAGTCTAGCTACGGTCGGCGAGCCAGAGAACAGGGTAAGGGTTTAAATTACCTCGAGGGTAAGGTGTTAGGCATCCCTCGAGGTCCACAAATATGGGTCCTGGCCGTATCTCATGAACATTATGTGGGGGTTACAAGTAACAAATAAGGTCAGTTTATTTAATAGCTTATTTAATTAGCATACTTGCTAGGTGATAAGAAATATGAAACAAATGAGACACTTTTATTATTTTGGACGAATGTATTAATAAAGGCTAGGTGATACCAAATATTAACGATTAAAATCATTTTTATTAAATCTAACCTGTGAGACTAGGTGACATACCAACAAGTTGAATCAAATAGCTCGTTATCATCTTAATTAATATTTAAACATCCGAGTCTATGTGATAACAATAAAATAGATATACTAAACAATTAATAAAGAGATAAGCCAGAGGTTAGAAAATAGAAAAATAAATAAGCAAAAAATTTTATATTTTTTTAAACTACCCCAAATAAACATAATGATTAAACAAGTAAAAGGTTAAAAAGGGAAGGTAAACTCATAAGAGACTTTTTGGATCAGCACTCGATTTTGCTTTTTTTCGATATGTTGTCGTATAGGGATAGACAAAACCAATGTTCGTCTTTCAAGCGTGAGTCGATGTCATCATCTCGTAGGACAACTATCCCTACCCAACCACCGCATGCATTTCGTACCTTAAAGGTGCCTAATCGTCCTAACTTGATTGTCCAAGAAGCATTGGACACATAAAGGATTGGTTTTGATAGTATAGAATATAAGGCCCTCCGAGAGACCAAGTCAAACAAACAAGGCAAGCAAGACAGTTATCTTAGCAATACAAGTCTCAATTTGGCCTCTAAAAAATCAATTAGACATGCTTGCGAACAACACCTAATTGTGAAAGATTTAATGCTAAATGTGTGAGCATACAAAAAGACAGTAATAATAATAATCATTTTATTATGAGAAGGGCAAATATGAAAACATGGATGTAAACTTTAGTATTAACTTTAAAGTGAGCTACAACTAGTGACATGATAGATTTTATTTTATTTCCATGTAGCAAAGGATATGATTACACATGCAAATATATTAAAAATAGTAGTCAAATTAAGTATTATGGTAGAAAATAATATTTATAACAAAAGATTTAATTTGTTTAGGACATATAATTATTTTAAAGACACCAAATTTTATGTATTTAAGATAGACAATTATTTTTTAAGAACACCAATAAATTTATTATTAAATACAACAAATTTTAGATAAGTGACAAATTTATTATTGATGCAGAAAATTATTTTTTAGAATATTGATGGATTTATAAATGGTTATTAATGTAAAAAATATATATATTAGGTAGAAATTAATTACAATGGAAAAAAATTAATTAATAACAGATTTTAGATACAAAAGAGGTGAATTATGTATGATGCATAAAAATATTAACTATTATTTTTTTCCAGATTTTTAAAGGCAAATTAGTATGACAATTTTTATGAAGAAACACAAAATAATAATATTTGCAGAAAATTGTTCTTTTTCATAGATTTGATTGATGGATTATATAGTTGTAAAACATGCTGAAAATTATTAAAGAGTGACTTTAATTCACAATCTTATTTAATTAAATTCTATATGCATGATTTCTAAGTGAACATATTGAAGCTTATAAATAGAAATTCATATTAACAAAAAAAAGACAAATTAACAATTAAAGCGCTTGCTCTTTTTAACATCAGTTAGCATTCTAGAGATTAGCTTATGATTCCTATGATTTTAGGCGATCGGAAAGTTAAAACAACACATATTGATGAAGCAAAAATATTTTAAACCTATAAGCATGCTTTCTAACACAAAAAATATATTACAAATTTGCATATAATCCCACTCCCATTAGATGATCCACCAATTCATTTCATATAATATATAGAGTTAAAAAGTTGTACAAACATTACAAGAAAAAATAAAGAACGAATAAACATATATATAATAATAAAATCAACGAGGCTTCGTCGACAATTTATTCTAGGCAAATCTTTAACATCTTGAACTCTAAGTTCAAAACCTTGAAGAAGAAGTAATGTAACACATATACGATGAGGAAATAGTTGTAATATAAAATGCTTATAGTAAGAAATTACTTTCATCTGTACGTATATAAAAAAACACACATAAGAAATAAAAGGTACAAAGCATAGATAAAGACATATTATCACACATAGGGAGAAAGGATAAGCGAAATATCTTGGATGCTCCTTTTTGTTTCCAACAACAACAATGATAATTGTGCAACAAATAAGATTTTAGAATAGTAAAGAAGGCTAACCAACTACGCACAAAATTTTATCAGCAATGAAGTATTACGTAAGATTTTTTATCCAAACAACAACACAACAATAAAGGGGCCAAAGGATGATTCAAAGATTTACTTGAGTTCTTACTTCTTTTTAAGAAAGGCAGTAATATTTAACGTATTTCAAGAAAAGAAAGAAGAGAATGATAGAATAAAGTGTAATAAGAGAATTTATGATAAAAGTGAATATCAATATGTGAGGGTGTCCATGAGAGAATTAAAGGAGGGGTCCTATTTTTATACCAAAGAGGTTGGGAGCATATAAGGGAAATAAATATTTCAAGGAATCAATTAAATATAATATTTTCCTTATTTCCAAGGAGAGCAAAAATCAAAAAATATTTCAAATGTTTCATTACTAAAAATAAACTAGTAAGAAGTAAAGATATTTTCCGTTAAATAAAGAAGACAAAAAAAGAAGATTTTAAAATATTACCTTACCAAGTATAAACAAATTAGGATAAATAAGGATAAAATTAGGAAGATCCAAACAGTATATACTATTTTCCTAATTTCCAAGGATAGCCAAATCATTTTTTTTTTAAAACAATATTTTATTACCAAATGTACATAAATAAGGTTAAAATTAGGAAGAGTAATATCATTTTTATTCCTTAACAAAAGAAAAGCTAATATAAATGTTATTATTTTCCCCAAATAAGCAAGTACGAAATCTATTAAATATGAAACTAAGGGAGGGTGATCAATTAACAATACTATGATTTAATTAAGCAAAGAGTAAAATAAGCCTAATATTTATTATCTTACCAAAAGTGAAATCTGCTAAAACTTAAAATAAGGAAATTTAAATAAGCCAAACCCTTTTCACATCAATTCAATAAAGCTTACTATACACTTAACGTAAGAATCTTCCTTCCACATGCTAATTTCAAGCACTTCAGTCATATTGGAGCAAAATTGGAAGATGCTAAATAGCAAAACAAATTGTGAAAAATTGAAAGAATCAGATGAACAAAAGTTACATTAAAACAATAACATTACTGATTGATTCAATATGCACCAAAATCTTAGCTATGACATCCCGTAAGAACAAAAATACTATCTAGATTAATTTAAGTGCAAAAAATATTCTAAGTCAAGGAGATAAGATATGTGCTAGTGATGATTCGCACTTTAACATTCACCATAGCAATTTGCTCTATTTAACCATCAAAACTATAATTAACATAATGAACATAATAAAACATTATTGACAAGAATATATGAATCAGAAAGGATTGAACAGATGAAACAATAAATAATAAAATAAGATTTTTATACAGAGACATATCTGTTGAGATCCGTCTTGAACTTTGCCGGAGTTGAGAGGAATAGAGACGCAAGGGCCTTGCTAGTTCGTTGTTGCTGCGGGTTGCCGTCTCTGCAAAAAAAGAAGAAAAGAAAAGGAGAAGGAGGAAGGGAAAGACAGGGGGAACGGGGGGGGGGGGGGTGGTGGGAGAACGGGCGAGGGGAGGAGAGAAAGAAGAAGAGGGGGCAGAGAGAGAAGAGGCGCCTGAATATTGCTGGCTGTGCTGCTGCTGGTGCCAGTAGTCTGCCTGGTGCTGTGGTTCTCGCCGGCAAATGGGAAGGGAAGGAAAAGAGAATAGCAGCTGTGCTGCTTGATGTTTCTGTCCGGCTGCCTCACTCGCCGGAAAAATGGAGGAGAGGGATAGAGAGGGGGGAACTGGAGAGGATGGGGGAAGAAAAAGAATGTTTTTTTAGGTTTGGTATTTTAGGGTATTCGAATTTAGGAAGAATAGGAGGCCAAATCTTGACCGTAGGATTAGTTTACACGAGCCACTAATATTTGATCTGGGACAACTAAAAGATGGACGGTTGAGATTAAAAGATGAAGTCTTAAAATCTAATTGGATTGAATATGGAATGGCTAAATTGCAATTAAATTGGCTAGATTGAAATGTAAGAGTGATTATGATTGTAATAAAATTTTAATTGGAGTGGCTAGAATTGGAAGAAATTAGAATATAATGGGTTAAGATTAATGATTTTGAGGAAAATTCACTATTTAATTAAAATACTACCATTATAAAATACTTTTTATATATTATTAAAAATTACTTAAATTTTAATTAATAATGAATTTAAAATATTTTATAATGTTTACAATAATTTTATTAAGTGAACATATTAGAATATATAATTTTCAAGGAAAATCGATTAAAATTATGAACTTTAAAATAAATTTTATATTATGTATTTAATCAAATAGTAATCCTAAAAATGGTTAAAGGTCCATCAGAATTTAGTGTCAAGACTTAAATTATTGCAACTCATACGGCTCAAAAACACAACATGAGGTTTTTTTTTGTCACATCCACTTGAGCTCAACATATCATTAAGCAATCAATTATGTCAAAATTGAACACGTCAACATGATTAGTATCATTTCATATAGGCAAAAACATACCAAGTATACAAATAAGTGAAAATAATGAAAAACAATATTGTTCCATGAAAATTCATTTTAGCACACAACCTTTTACCACATCTATTTGCAAAACAAGTCAATTTAAATTAACTCATTATTTTCATATAAAACAGGAGCAACTAACCTTAATTGCAAAGAGAGGAGGGTAATTGTACTTCATGATGGCCTCGGCCTCCCTTGTTTCTCCCTCAACTAGGTGTTTTATCATAGAACTTTTAGAAAGGCCACCTCTTTGTTCCTCAAACTCTTCACTTGATGATCAAGGATATCCACCGGAACCTCTTCATAAGAGAGATTCTCATCCACACCAAGACCCTCAATAGGAAGAATGTATTTCGGGTCATTGATACACTTCATGAAAATATTGACATGCAACGCCGGATAACAGTATCTAGTAACCTCAACTCATATGCAGCCTTGCCAACCTTTTATAGAATTTCATATGGACCCGCATAAGGACTCAACTTCCCTTTCTTGCCTAATCTCACAACTCATTTCGTAGGTAAAATTTTTAGGTACACCTTACCATATTTTTGAAACTCGAAGTCTCTTCTCCTATGGCTGACTTAAGATTTTTCCGGCTATTTGCTGTTTTCAAATGGACTTCTTATCAAAAGAACTTTCTCGAAAGTATTATAAATCAATTCGAGACCAAAAAGTGAAGACTCACCCACTTCAAACCATCCAATCGTAGATCTTCATGTCCTACCATACAAGGTGCTGAAAGGAGCCATAGATAGAGATGAATGGTAACTACTATTATAGGAATACTCAACCAAAGAAAAGTGTTTACCCCAATTCCCTTGAAGTCAATTATAAAATCTATAATAATATCCTCAAGGGTTTAAATAGTATGCTCCGCTTGACCATCCATTTGAGAATTAAAAAGTGGTGCTTCGCTTCACCTTTGTACCCAGCCCATTTTGGAATGACCTTCGAAACCTATATGTTATTTGTGCACACCTGTCAAATATGATGGATAATGGAATACCATGGATACACACAATCTCATCTATGATGATCCTTGCATAATCCTCCAGCAAGTATGTGGACTTGACTAGAATAAAATGAGCAAACTTTGTCAATTTATCCACAAACACCCATATAGATTCATGTTGCTTTATAGTCTGAGGTAAACCTACAACGAAATCCATGTTAATGTCTTCCCTTTCCAAGTGGGAACATTGATTTCTTGAATTTAACCACCTGGATGTTGGTGCTCGGCTTTCTTTTGTTGGCAATTTGGGCATTTTGCAACAAATTTTGTGATATTTTCATTTTAATCATTTGCACTAAAACACTTGGGTAAGGTAGTAATACATCATTGTAGAAGCAAGATGGATGAAATAACAGGAACCATGAGCTTCCTCAAGGATCCAATTTCTCAAATCATCTACATTGGAAACACGACACCTTCTTTGGTACCTTAAAATGTCATCCCCCCTAAGGAGAATGACTCATTTTGTTTACCAAGAACCGATTCCTTCAACTTCATCAATGGTTTATTAAGGTGTTTTTTAGCCTTCACCTCAACCATTAATGATGATTTCGAGTTATGACGTACCATAAAACAACCATTTGGGGAATCTTCCAACCTAACACTCGATCGAGACAACCTATGAACATATTTCACTAGGTATTTAATTGCTTCTTCTACATGAGACACACAACCATTGTCACACGACTTAAAGCACCCGCAATTGCATTGGCCTTGCCATGGTGATAGAGGACACTTATGTCGTAATCTTCAAATCAGAGATTTTGCTTCTTTTGAGTAAACACATTTTGTAGACTCTTAAAGTCGTTATACATACCAACAAGAACACCATACAAGTAATGTCTTTATATTTGCAAGGTAAATACCACAACCACTAACTAAATATCATGAGTTGTATAACTCTTCTCATGCACCATAAGTTGTCTAGAGACATATGCTACTACTTTCCCATGTTGCATAACAACACACCCCAAGCCCACTCAAGATGTATCACAATATACCATAAAACCCTTAGTACCCTCCGGTAGGGTCAGTACCGGAGCGGAAGTTAGTCTATCTTTCAAAATTTTGAAGCTTCTTTCAGATACATACGACCACTCAAACTTCGTAGTCATTTGGGTCAAGGTAGTCAAGGGAGAAGCAATGAATTAAAAAACATACAAAAACCTCATATAATAAGCTTCGAGATCAAAGAAACTCCTAATATTGGTTAAAGTCAATGGTCTAGGCCAATTTTTACCCGCCTCCATTTTTGTTGGATACACTTCAACTCCCTTACTAAAATTGATATGACAAAGAGATGCCACCAATCTCAATCAAAACTTACATTGGTTATACTTGACAAATAGTTGGTGTTCTTTATGCACTTGTAAAACCACTCTCAAATCGTCCATGCGTTCACCGTCATTTTTTGAATATACCAATATATCGTTAATGAAGACAATGACAAATTGATCTTTATAACTTCGAAACACCCTATTCGTTATGTCCATAAACACTGTCGAGGAATTAGTGATACAAAAATACATTAGAAGGAACTGATAGTGACCATATCTGTTCAAAATGCCTTTTTTGGTATATCCACACCTCTCACCCTAAGTTAGTGATACTCCGATATCATGTTAATCTTATAAAAGTAGCTTGCCCATTGGAGTTGATCAAACAAGTTGTCAATTTGAGGGAGATGATACTTATTCATAATATTTTCTTTATTGAGATGGTAATAATCAATGTACATTCTAAGGGACTCATCCTTGTTTTTCACAATGTACCGAATCACCCCGTGGAAAATACCAGGTCTAGTGAAGATTTTGTCAAGTACGTCCTTCAGTTGAGCCTTCAACTCTTTCAATTTGCCAGAGCCATCCAATAAAAAGGAATTGAAATGGGGTTTGTATTCGGTACCAAGTAATTATAATAATAAATTTCCCGTTCGGGAGGGATTCCTAGAAGATCATTATGATAGACTTTCGGAAAATCCCTTACCACAGGAACCGACTTAATAGAGAATTTTTGAAGTCCAACTATTTCACTCTTACATTGTGGTATAAATAACCTTTTGAGATCATTTTACAAACCATAAGAAAAGAGATGATATGACCTCTGGAAATAGAATTTCCCCACTTCCACTCTATGATGGGTTCAATTAGAAAATTGAATTTGACAATTTCTTTTTCTACAATCAATGGAAGCAAAACAATCAGGCAACCAATCCCTACAAAAAATGACATCAAAATCAAACATGAAGTTCTAATACTTTATTCCACTTCTTTAGCATGAACAATGACAAAAGAAATATTCATATTATCATGAAGCATAACCAAATGAATTTCCTCAACCAAGTCTTCGGTGACCCCGTAAAAAATGACTAATTTCATCCCTTCGGTCAGACAACAAGGAATGAGAATACTTGGACAATTTACTAAATTTCAAGAAATAGTCAAGTATACTCATACCTCCTTGAAGAAGGTAGATGAATTCTTTCACCTTTTCTTCCTTCAACTCTCTAGAAAATAACTTATCAAGAAAGGCTTCTTGATGATTTCCTAAGTCACCTGACCACCTATTAGTGCCCTATTATCCCTTCATTACACATACAAAGTTGGGGCTACATATTTGAGTTGATAGGCCGCAATCTCGTCCATCTGAACTGAGGTCATTCCTATAGTATAGAAAATCTTATAGACCTCATCGAAGGAATTTTGAGGATTTTCACCCAATTTTGAATCGAGTAATATAGGGGGGGTCAATCAAGTAAAGTCTCTAAAATGAGATCAAATTATGCTAGCATGTTGAAAATCTCGTGGTCCAACCTCCCTATTAACTTGAGCCGTCATCACTTTGATTTGAGTAGTGACAACATTGGCTTGAAAGGTCATAGCATGGGCTGAATTGAGAAAAGAAACCATTATGTCACCATCGGTCATCGGAGGAGGAACAACAGGAACTTGATCACCCCTAGCAACTTCTTTGTTCCGCTGTTATTTGAGTATTCATTCATATAACAACTATACAAGGTTTAGGTGAAAACATAACAAGACTCTAAAGGGACGACGTAGCAATACAAGAAGATGACAATTTCTATGCATCGCACAGTCTCTATTTAATAAGTGTGATGCACTTCACAATTATGAACAAGAAAATACATATATGTGTTTTAATAAAACATAATTTCTAGGGATATTAAACCTCATGCTCTGATACAAAGTTTTTTACATCAGGAGAACCTCCTAGAGGTAACCGGTTTCGTCGACCTGTAAGAGGACTGAGACAATCCTCTTAACGTTCATCATTACATTGATAGGTCAAAAATTAAAATTTGAAACTTTTCGTCTACACTACTTTATGTGGTTTACATAGACCTCTCTGTTACACATATATATTTATATTGAATATACATAGACCCTTCATAGAAGAAGATTACGTATTCTTCTACTTTTATGGCACACATAATAGATAGAATATACATTACATAGTGTTGAAATGGAAGTTTTATATCATAACCATCGAAACAAAAGTATAAACATCGGGCGTAGTCTATACATCAATACAATAAAATCCACATATAGGCTATAGAACAAGAGAACTCAAATGAAAGAGAATGAACGAAGTGTCATTATGACTAATAACAATCTAATGCTAGAAAGTGGTATTGCCTTAGAAGTGGAGCAGACCTACCCAACTTTGAGAACAAGAATCCAAGTCTTCTTAAAATGGCCACAATATCCTCAATGGACGGAACCAAAAATGTTTCGGACAAAGGGAGAAATGGGGTTAACATATCACTTCTACTAAGTAAAGGCATATATCTACACACAAAATAGAAATCACGCTAAAAAGAGGACTTTTGATAAAAGCATTCAAAATTACTCTGAAAATACGTTATGCACATTCAAGAGTGGATACAAATGATTTGTATCGACTCTATCTAGCCATTCTTATATCTAGCAAAAAACTCACAAGCAATAAATTAAGACTTTTCAATTAAATATTATACAAACCCTAATCAATTTTATCATAAGGTATATATCAATATAACTTCATAACTCAACACAAGTAATCATAATTGAATAAAGGTTAGGATCATAATCACCTACCCGATCTCCTTCACAAGCCATCATCCAAGGTTTTACCATCAACCATCAAATTCAACCCAATAATGGGTGTAATATCATCATTAAATATTAATTTACTCAATAACTAAGTCATTGGTATAATCACTATCCAAATTAACTTCAATTCATAACCTAGGGTTAAAGGAGAAGGGTTAATCATGATTTCTTCAAGATATAGATCAATACACCAATAATACATTACATTTTTTCCCCTTGAATTAATAAGAATAGGTAAAACAAGTTTAACAATCAATACATTCTTCAACGCATAAGAGAGATCCTAGATTTGGGGAAACTGGGAAAACAGACATGATACACATGAAAGTCCCTCAATTACCATCAATTAGTCTATAATTTACAATAAATTATCATTGGAAATCACAATTAATCATAATCAATCATCAATAAAAGTCTAGAAGAAAACTCATTAGTATAGAACAACCCTTTAATTGAATGATTTAGAAATCAATTTTGAAAGGACCTCTTGGGGAAAGGAATCCAAAGAGTGAAGTATCCATATCATAATGAATATTAATCCACGAAATTGAAGTGAAATCCTAGAATAATCGTTCATCTTCTTCAAGCTTTCTTGCTTTTTTAATGGAGGATTTAGGGAGAAAGAAAGTGGAAAGAGATGAGATGTTTTTTTTTGGGAATTTCGTTTAGGTGAGTGAAAAGATCTTAAAATTGACCCTTAGTATATATATAATAACCCCCTAAATTAACCAAAAGACCCCTCACTTAGTTGGGTCTTTTTTGAAGTCAAAATGCTTTAATACTATTATAACGAATTTGTGCAGTGGGTGCGCATCGCGGAGATAATTTCACATTTTATTTTTTAAATCCGGTTTGATGTATATCGCCTCGTTGAGTGCACGCGTATCTTCGCTGTAAGCTGGCTGCTTTGGCTGTGTGCTTGCCCATGTTACTGTCCTCCTTAAGGACCTTTCGGTTAGTCATTGGGTAGTTGTTACCAGACGTTAACCCTTTTTACTACATTCTACCTATTTAAAGTCTTTTTACAAGCTTTGGACTTCATGTTACCATCTCAACTTTTACAAAATATAGGGACGTCAACTCGTTTAATTTAGCTAGTTTCCAGACGTCAAGGTCTTTCCTTAAGGTCTTGGATCTAAAACTTCCTAGATGACTTTTATTCATTATTATTGAACTTTAAAAAGTTATACAACCCTTATACACTTATATGAGGCTCTATATTACGCTTTAGACTTTTGGAGTATTACAATAAACAGGTTGAAAAATAAGGAAAGCTTCCGTGAAAGTATTGTGGAGGAATCATTTAGTTAAGGGTGCTACTTAGGATGACGAGGATGATAAAATTTCCCTATTCCCTAATATTTTTCCTTTTAGTCCTATTCTTGTTTGAGGTAATGAGTTCCTCTTGGTTTGTCCTTTGTTTTCAAGTCATGTGTTTTATGTGTTTCAATGATTTTCTTTATGTTATGCATGTTCGTGAAAAACTTGTGTTTTTAGAGAAAATTAGGGTACATGATTGATTTTCCTTATGTTGGTGTGCATTAAATATGTTTTTCCAATATCCTTCATATAATTAATTCATAGACTTACTTTACCGATGCTTTTTGTTA
>JAKWJD010001636.1:0-37319 GCA_027705065.1 Solanum peruvianum | reverse complement strand
ATGAAGGTATTATCATGTCATAAATGTGGTAAACCGTGAGATGATGATGATAGATAAGTGACTATGTAGACTTGGAGTTAATAATCATGTAAGAACATATGACCGTGTTATGAAGTAATGATCACACATTAGTGACGGTATTGAGGTAAAGTTCATTTCATCATATAATTATGAGAAAATTAAACATGTTATACAAGGGGTTGATCTATAGGGCCTTTCTCATGACCTAATGTTAAAAAAAGAATTACAAGTTTTATAAAAAAGGAAATTGTTTTTAGCACCAATGATTAAGAAGTAGAGGTGGTTCTCAGAAAAGGAAGGGTGGTTCACTCCATGTCTCGCATGAGCGGTATAAACTACAATACTAATTAGCATAAAAAGAGTTTCTAGTAACAACATCCTAAATCCTTAACTATGAGCCCCTTTAGAAAACTTAATTAGTAGATCCACGTAGACGCTATTATGATGTATATGTACTACATTGGCAAGTAGGATGTCCTCCTTTTGGGTTAAGGGTTTGATACTGAATTCCTTGTTTAGCTTACATTGTTTCATGTCAATTATGGCAAAGTTTCTCAAAAGTAAAATGAATGAATGAAAGTAAAATGATATATAGTAACTAGGGTTACTTGAGAGGTGTACGACTTTAGGAAAGGGAATGGTACATTACCTACTTATTACACATGTGGACCTAGAAGTATTCCTAAGATAGTTATTTCTATACATATTTATGAATGAAAGGTATAATGTTGACTCAAAATCATGTTGGTATCTTATGATGTTGCATTCAATTGGTAACATGATTTTGGTCTAAATTTTTATGTATGAGGTGACTACACTTGTTTTGATGTCTTATGATGTAGATGTTGTGCTTATTGTCTCTTTTCTAGTTTACTTTTCTTATGTGGGCTTCACATATATATTGCACTAGTGGACTTGGAATGGGGTAATTAGTCAGGTCTTGTGATGTATTGATGAAATGGACTCTAGAACCTGAAAGATTTGTTATGGATTTGTTATGATATTAATCTTGAAAATGAATATAAATATGTCTTTTTATTTTCATGTATAGACGTTTATATATTCTTGAAATTCGCATAAAAGGTTTCCAAAGTGAACTTGACATGTTTATACTAAAATGTCTCTGTGGATAATTTTAAAATGTTTACTTTTATATATACATATTTATTGCATGTGTTTTGTACTAACTCATATTCTCTCTATTTATACAGTTGCGTAGGTTTTGTTCATTGTAAAAATTCAAAGAAAAAATCCCCAGAATCTGGGATAGATTCGTAATTTGGTGAGTCCTAAAGTTTGAGGAGGAAACCTATTATTCTAGTTCTTAAGATTTAATTAGCCTAAAGAGTTAGCTGTAAATCCTACATTATTAATACTATGTTGTATTCTCTTATAACACATTTTGTAAACCTATTATTCTAATTCTTAATATTTGATTAGCCTAAATACTTTGTTCTAATTGCTACATTGTAAATACTATGTCGTATTCTCTTATGAAACATTATATAATGTTCTAAGGGCTATGTCCTAAATCTTTTAATCCTTTTATTGATGGTTAGATGTGAGACAATTGTAGATTCTTTATGATAAGTGAGATAAATGAGAAGTATAAGTAAAATTTCATAACTAAAGTTCAAATTTTTTTCATATTTTGTTGACCTATGAATTGCAATGATGTATGCTAAGGGCTTTTCTGACGCCTCTTTGAGGACGAAGACATCGGTTACGTCCAAGGGTCACTGCCACAAATTTAAACACCTTAGAGACCTCATCTATATGCACTTGAGAATTTTTCTTAATCTTTAATGCATAAATGTCATGAGTCTCTATCCGATCTTGCGTCAACACTTGAAAACAAAACCTAAACTTCTTATTTGTTACATTCTCCTCCAAAGAGTCAACAAGAATGATGAAGTGACGTTTCCTAAATTTCTAATAATCTCTGATTCATAAATATGTCGCAATTCACACTTATGAGCAAGACTCTACTATATGTGGTTAGATACATACTAGAACCATTCAAAACCTTGTGTTTTGATTACCATATTTTCACAACCCAAGGGTAACCCATGATTTTACAAGGAGTATAAAACGCCGAAGGACTCCATAAAAGAACCTTAGCATATTATTACATAAGGTGATTGAAAAGTGCAGAGAATTAAAAAAAATAATAAATTGAATCCTCGATTCTATGAGGACTCACCAAATCTTTCTTACATCACTTTAAACCTAACCTTGAGAATGGAAGTCAATATCGCTGAACCGTATAATTGATAAAAATATACACAAGAGTACGAATTAGTCAAATAATTAAATTAATATGATGGCACGTATAAATAATCAACATAAACATAATATGGGTATTATTTAAAATAATACATATACCAAATCATAAGAGTTATTAAGATAAGGAATTGACTATATGCATAAGAGAAAAGAAAATAAATCATAAGCATGAGAAATATCTACATAGACTCAAGCGTGATCAATGCATCTAGATCAACCTAATTCAAGACAAACACGTCATAAGTAATGTCAAAGTATCCTTGTGCAATGCATGGATAAGACTCTATAAGGCTCACGCATCTTATGGAGAAATATTTAGGTCGTCATTCATATTCATTATGTTTTGTTCTCATCCTTTATCATATATCTGATAGACAAGGTAACATTTAACTTTAGTCGATCATTTTAAGGAAAGAAACTATAGCAATAATTCAATCAAAGTATAAATCATACATGTATATAAATACATACTTACAATACTTCCTTGGAGTAATGCGTAGTTTAATTTAAAATTGGAATTATGGGAATTATCCGTATCTAACATAGAGAAAATGTTTGCTAAACCATAATCACCCATGTTACACACTCCAAAAAGAGTTTTCCTATTTGCCTAAGGTAATACTGTGATTTAGTTTAGGTTAATCCATTAGCTAAATAACCTACGGGGACACATTTTTTATGCAATACAAAGAATGCCTCAAAAAAACAAGACTTATTATGTATAGAAAGGCTCTATGTGAAGACATATTTATACTTGCGAAATCAAACTAAACTACCTTTTACATCATGTCCACATGTAATTATTAGATTCAATTAGATGAGGAAACCTTTCAACATAGAACATTGATTGTTTGTGAAAATCTTTTACATCATGTTCATTATGATTTCTTGAGAATAACCTTTCAAGAAGCCCAGTGATACGCTCAAGCTTACTTTCCAAATAAGAAGTAAAGCGGTCGTATCAATTAAAGAACCCATCTAATGATGTTGGGATCATTACCAGGAGGAAAATAGTTCAGACTTAACTTTATTATATTATTACTATTCCTTTAGTCAATTATTTTCCTTGAAAACAAAAGACAGTAGAGGGGGGTTTTATTTCTATATTAATGAATGTAATTAACTTGTTTAAAGTAAACAATCAACAGATTCAAATCTTAGAGCTTAATCAATCAATAAAAGTAACTAGGTCCTAAGTGTTCCCCACAGTTTCCTAACTTGATAATTCTAACTATAACAATTCTTTCCTAGTATCTTTCATGTAAAGTTATAAGTTATGTATCATTATTTTTTTCTAAGTGTATATAATAAAATAGAGTGAAAAGGTCCACCCCAAAACCAAGGGGGTACTAACTAACGACTGAGTCCTCTTTGAACAGCAGGAGATAGCTCCGTATCATACGGTTCACCAACTTCACTTGACTCTAAGGGAGGCTCGCTTCGGGCAGGTTCAAATCACTTACAATGCACGGTCTCTCTAAATCCTTGGTCCGGCATCTAGAAAATTTCACTCTGCACCTTATTCCGGCTAAGTGTGTTGCTATACTAACCCTTACCTTTACATCATATGAAGCATTGTAGTCGATATTTGACTAAGTTATTACCTTGTATAAATTGACACTAGGCTATTAGATTGTATAAAGTAAATCTATGTTTATGATTCTTTTCCTATTATCTACCTCCTTTGTCCGGGAAGTAGCATTAAGGAGAGTTCTAACATAATGCTAGTTGTTATTGTTATACTTATCAAGTTATGAACCTGTGGGGAACACGTAAACCCTAGTTACTTTGATTAATTAATTAAACTCCAACATTCGAAGTTGTTAGTTGTCTCCTTTAATTTCGCTAGTTATTTTTCATTTATTTAGGAATAGAAACCCCCCTTTTTATATTTGTTTCTTTCCAAGGAAGTTATTGACTAAGTGATAGTAATAATAGATTGAAGTAAAGTCTAAACTATTTTTTCTCGTTAGAACGATCCCAACCTCACTAGTTGTGTTATTTACTTGACACAACCGCTTTACTTCTTATTTGAGAATTCAGTTTGATGTATCAAATTTTGGCGCCTCTGCCGGGGAAAGTAGCTTTTAGATTAACTTAAACTTATTACTATAGTTTTAGATGATATTTTCTTTATTTTACTTTGTTTTATTGTTTTTGATTCGTGCAAAACCACCCTCATTGTATGCCAAATACACGGAGAGGATGAAAACCCTTGTTTCCCTACGATCACGAATTAGAGTGTTCACTGCGTAACATGAATGGAAACTAGGGAATTAATGATGATTATCTGAACCAGAACATCCCAACTCCGGTAGATGTTCATGGTCAGTTGTTACCCGATGCCCCGGGTGAACACAACAGAGGGGACAAAATCTCGCTCCACGGCCCCAAGCATACTACAGAGGCTATGATAACATAGCAGACTCCGATAGGAAACTTGTATTGCCTCCTCTACCACCAGGCCACACCTTTGTGGGAACTAGTAGCCTTATGCAAATGCTCACTGCTAGAGTTTGTTTTCAGGGCTACCTTATGAGGATCCACATGCCCATATAACTAAGGTAAGGGCAGTGTGTAAAATCTGTGTAAGGAGGCCTGACTTGGACTTGGATGTAATAGGGCTTAGAGTGTTTCCTCTCTCACTGATGGGAGAGGCCGCTAATGGTTCACTGGCTCCCTTACAACTCAATCTTCACTTGGAACCAACTAAGGAATGTTTTCTTAGCACGCTATTATCCGGTCTCTAAGAAACTAAACCACAAAGACACAGTGAACAACTTTGTGGAACTACCAGGATAGTCAGTTAGTAGTTATTGGGATAGATTCACCTTGTTCTTGAGAAGTGTCCCAAATCACCTTATAGATGATGAGTCACTTAAGGAATACTTCTATCGAGGACAGGATGATAATAATAAAGTAGTGTTGGACACTATAGTAGGTGGATCTTATAGGGAGTGTCCTTATGCTGAGACTGCTGAAAAATTAGAGAAAATCTCCAGGAATAATAAAGCTTGGAAAACTAGGAAGTCAGATACCGGGAGTAATACCTTCGCACTGCAGTCCACTCACAACCCAGCCACAGATGAGATTCGTGAAGAAATGGCTCAGATGAGAACAGAGCTTGGTTGGTACTAAAACATATCACTGGGGGTGCAGAAAAGATAAATGCAGTTAACAACTTGCCTAAGCCACCACCACCTAATGATGAATGCTATAATGAGGAGGACCCCTATTCTGTAAATGAGCAGACGGGGGTTTTTTGACCGAGCGCCCAAGGATCAAATAAGGATAATTGGCGCCAAGGTCAAGGGAACCAAGGTCGGCTCTATGGTAACTATAACCGTAAGGCTAATTATGTTCGAGATGGAAACTACAACCGCGACAACAACTTCAACAGGGGTAACTACTGTACCAGAAATGATATGTCCCTCCTCAAATTCGTGAAGTTACTCCTAGGGATGGTGGAAATAGTATGGTGCGAGTTGAGTATATGTTGTACAAAATGATGAGAAGGTTTGATGCTAGTGATGAGCATATGAATGAGTTAAGGTTTGATTTAGCAGGTATTGGGCAAAAAGTTGATACACATGCAATATCAATTAAGCAGATCCAGTTGCAAATGGCCCTATTATCTGCGACTGTGAACACACGGCAACATGGCACTCTTCCTAGAAACACTGTCAAAAATCTGAAAAATGATGCACAATGTATGAAAATCACTACTCGGGGTGGTAAGCAAACCATTGACCCACTTATGTCGTCTAATGAGGAAAAGGTGAGAAAGGATGATGATAAGGTGGTACAGGGTAGTGTGAAGCAGAAGAGAGAAATGGGAAAGATGCAGAAGTCTCTATGAAGGTAATTCCAATGCCTACACCACCACCACCCTTCCATAAGAGATTAATGAAAAAGACCAAGGATGGTAAATATTGGTGTTTCATAACAATACTGAAGCAGCTTTCAATCAATGTCCCTTTGGTAAAATCTATATAAAAAATGTCTGGTTATGCCATGTTTATGAAAGCTATGGTTACAAAGAAAAGATTGGTCACTTTCGAGGATGATGATAGACTGCAGCATTGTAGTGCTATTGCTACAAGATCTGTCTTACAAAATAAAGAAGATCCCGGTGTTTTCACTATTCCTTGTACAGTCGGGTCATTACATTTTGCGAAAGCATTATGTTATCTACGGGCAAGCATAAATCTCATGCCCCTCTCAATTTAAAAGAAGTTGGGTTTGGGTGACCAAAAACCCACTGCGATGCGGCTACTAATGGCTGATCGAACAGTTGTGAAGTCGATTTTTAAGTGCTTACTATTCTTGGGAGGTCATTCCTTGATACAGGTAGAGCCTTAGTTGATATGAAAAAGGGGCAGAAGTAAATTTGGTTGAACAATTAAGAAGCGACCTTCAACATTTGTAGGTCCATGAGGTATAGTGGTGAGGTCCAATCGATATCCGACATATCCCATAAAGAAAAGATGAAGAAGGAGAATGAACAAAAAAGTTAAAAACAATAGTTTATGGTTGGGGATTTAGTGCTTTTAGACAGTTCAAAGTTGCATTGGCTTCCGGGCAAACTCAATTCCAAACGGAGTGGCCCTTACTTGATTACCCAAGTATTCCCACATGGAGAAGTTGAGTTAAAAACCAAGGAGGGAGTGCGGTTTTAGGTGAATAGAGAACGAATAAAACTCTATTTATGGAATACTGCATCGGTGAATGAAGTGATAGAGGCATACCATCTTGATGAAGGCTGAGTAATCAAATATCCTTAGTCCTACCGTGACGTTTAGTCATGCACTTATTGGGAGGCAACCCAATACTTATAGTTTTTTCTTTCTAGTAATGGGTTTTAAATTTGCAGGCTCATCATCAAGAAATTATGAATAAAATTACTCTGCAGCAGTCAATAACAGATACACCGACGGAGCGTTCCTCCTGCGACAAATCGTCGCATGAATCTGTCGTACCATGTAAGTCTTTCTGTTATTTTCAAACTATGGCACAAGCGACGAAACCAACGATGAACCGTCACAACCGAGACGCACTATTGTTGGGGAATCGTCGCGTCTTTAATGAAGCGTACCTGACCCAACCCGACTGGTTTTTTTTTTAAAATTCATCATTTAAAACCCCGCACCCCTTCATTTCACCCCATTCTTTCACTCTTTCTCACATTTTCCTCCCTTCTAAACTTTCAAAGCTCTCTTACAACCTATTTCCCCCCCAAATTCTCCAAATTCCTAATAGTCATCATCTACTAGTCGCAGCTGCTGCTGTGGGTGTCTTCTTGATCACCAAGTACCTTTTCCTCTTGTTTTTCTAAAATTCCCAGATACGTGTCTCTAATTTCTACTCATTTATACTGCATTTTTGTTTATCAATTAGTATTAGCCTAGTTATTCTTGATATGTTCATTCTTTTTTATAAAATTCTGTCTGACCTAGATAATAATTCTCGAAATTGCCGTGTTAAAACCCTAAAATAAGTTCTTTAGTATTGCTAGTTTACTAGGTATTTGGGTTAGACAAATATAAGTAAAAAGACTACCAATTGGATTTGGGTCATAGGGGATGAATGGGGCATCTCAAGTTCTATCATTGATTTATAGAAAGAGACCCCGATGACGGACCGTCGTACCCACGACGTACCGTCATTGGGTCCGTTCCAACCGCCCTAACACCCACTGTCCAATTTTCTCCAAATGTCCACCAACGGCCAAATGCGACGGACCCTTTTTTCCATGACAGTCCGTCCTGCACAACCGTTCTGGTTTTCAGACACCCTATTCCTAAAGGTCTCTCACTTTTTTCTAAGTGTCCTCCTAAGGACACATGCGACGGACCGTCATCCCTACGACGGTTCATCCTGCAAAACCGTTTTGGTTGATAAAGAACCTATTCCTAAGGGTCCTCATTTATTTCCAAGTGTACTCAAACGGACAACTACGACGGACCGTCATACCCACGACGATCCGTCCTACATGAACGTTATGATGGTCAGAGACCCCTCTCTTGAGGGTCTCCATATTTTTCACAAGTGTTATCTGACGGACACCTACTACGGACCGTCGTACCTGTGACGGTCCGTCCTGCACATACCATCATACTTGTCAGAGACTCTCCATCAGGGTTCTCCATATAAACATAGTCTAAGTAAGACACGACGGACCCCATGACGGTCCGTCATACTCACGACGAGCCGTCACCTGGACTGTTGTGTTTCACTGTTACTATAGCAATGTCATTTTATTTTAATTTTTTTTATTTATTTTGTGTGGTTTTGATTTCCTTGTTTGCTCCTTCTAGTACTAATATTGATCCTTTATAGGTAATATCTACTATGGCACCAAAAAAAGATCGAGGCTATGCACGCGGCCGATCGAAGTCTGTCGCCACGTCTGCCCGCCTTGTCATTGGCTCTAATGATGAGCGTGACCCCAAGTACGTGTCCCAAGGCACTTCAACCCTATCTAGTGTTGCACGTGCTTCCAGAGCCGCACCCAAAAAGGTGGCGTCCGACGTAGTCACTGCTTCCCAGTCTGATGAGGAGCGCACACTGAGCGACACACCTTCTGGGTCAGCCACATATGAAGAAGGAGCGTCTGGCTCTTTAGGAGTTTTGTGGTTGGAGGAAGCCTCCGGATCTTTTGAGGTTCCCGTACCCGCCACCACTGCAGCGTCGACCTGGTCTGATGAGGCTGACAGTTCGGAATCCACACCCGGTTCACAAGCTGGTGCTCTAACTCGGGTTACTGACTAGCCCAACCGGTGGTTTGTCGAAGGGCAGATTCAAGCCTATTCCGATGTAAAGTTCCTGAATGACAAAGGAGATATGACTCGGACACTTACATTGGAGGAGGGTTTTTACGGGAAGTTTCCTGACTATGCCTAAGATCAACAATCTCTTCACCAGACATCGACTGGAGTGTACAACTCATCCGTTGGGACGTTATAGTGAAGAGGTGGTCCGAGAGTTCTACGCATCCTACGTAGCGACTCTCTGATCACAGATTGATAGGCGGGCTGGCCCTGCAAAAAAGGCCCCACTGGAGCAGGTTCGAGTACGTGGCGTTCAGGTTGATATCTCCCTGCCTGCCATCCGCTGATTTCTATACGGTGAGAATGTTGATGCTAATCGGACCCCTCTCACTGCCGAGTTTGAATACCGATGGCAGATTGTTTAAGATGGCCAATTCATGCGTGAGCCATCGCTGTGAGAGACCACGAAGAGGTGGATGGCCCTGCATTTGTCCGTTGATGGAGAGGGTGCCGACTGGGTGACAAAGCCGAAGGGGTTCACAGCGAAGCTTTTGTGGTTGATTGTCCGCCACTGCCTTTCCCCCACAGCTGCTGATAATATTGTCACATGGGATCGAGAAGTACTGATGGCGGTGATGATAGCCGGGTTTGAGGTGGATTTTGCGTGGCTTCTACAGGCGGTCAGGCACGAGAGGGATTTTAAGGTCACAATTAGGAAAGGATCATAGGCCCTTATTCAATATAGCCCATTTTTAGCCTAAATAAAAGAAAACCAAATGAAATTTATCATTCTTTGATTCAAATGATTTGAGTTTAAGTTAGAACTTTCTTTTTTACCCCAAATTATCTTTTCTTGGAATAATGTGTTGGCTCTGGTTCCTCCTTGGACATGTGCACCTCAGCTAATGCTAAAAGTATAAGTTGAGGGTGTCTTATGCAGTAAACAACCTTTTTATGGCCCTGACCCAACTTTGGGTATTATGTACTTTGACTCATGGCAAAGCCATGAGTTGAGGATGGCTATTATGAGAAATGCTCTGGAAAGTGGGGTTGAAAGAACAAAGAGAGAGAAATAACAAAAGTAAGTAACTCAAGAATTAGTTGAAAGAAAGTTAAGAAAAAAGAAGTTACAAGAAAAACAAGCAACAAAAGAAGAAAGTCACTTACACAAATGAAGAAAAAAGGGAAAATAGCTGGGTGAAAGAATATGGGAAACAAGGCTAAATAAAATATAGAAAAATGGGATGTTTAGCCAATATGTCAAGAAGAGCAAAAAGTAACTAAAGTAAACCTAAATATACCCTACCCGACCATGAGCCTATTTTACAAGCTAAGAAAGTCCTATCGTGATCCTAAGTGTTGTATAACGACCTTAAAGTAGTGAAAATAAGGTCAGGCTTATGGAAATAGGTATAAATGAGTGTGAATTTTTTCTGAGAGTGACTCTTGAAAAGTAATCCTTATAATCAAACTGAAATCATTGTGTGAAAAAATGAGGATTTTGTTTTGAAGTGAGGACACTAGTTGTAGTAAAGGAAATATTAGCACCTCGGAGAGAAATTGGAGAAGATAGGTGTTAGTGCATGGTGAGTCTATGCCATGGTAGGATTACACATAATTCAAGCCTAATAGTGATAGCATTCATAATATGATGAGATTAATCGGGATTGATAGCCAAATGATTGCAAAGGATAAAACATAGATACTATTTTACAAAGATTTTGTATTGAGTCCTAGTGCGTCGCTTGAGGACAAACAACGAATTTAAGTTGAGGGTGTTGATATACCGTGGTTTCACGGTATTGTTAATACTTTTTCCTAATGTTAAGTGTGTCCAAAAGGCTTTTTGTGCTAATTTTATATAAGTTTCTCCTTATTTGCAGGAAATCTATCCAAAGATGAATGCGGAGGTTTTTGAGTGAAGAAATGCAGAAGAGACAACCTACGGAGCTTGTGATGGTCCGTCATGCTCGTGACGGTCTGTAGGTGGCAGCGTAGTGCAGATGCTGAAGGAAGAGGGGAAGTCTGACCAAGTGTGGGGTTACGGAAAGCGTGACAGACCGTCGTACCCATGACGGTTTGTCCCATAGGTTCATCATGAAGATTAGAGAAGTAGGCCCAGTACCCATATTCCAAGAGTTCAAGTGTTTTGGAATGGAGACCCTCGACGGACCGTTGTGCCTCTGACAATCCTTCATACCTGTAGTCGAGCATAATGAAGAGTGCAACAGAAGAAATTGCACAAGTATGGGACTACGGAATCCATGACGGCCCGTCTAGACCAGGACGATCTGTCGCGAGGTCCGTCGACCCAACCGCGTTTTAAAAGATTTCCAGCAAATAGAGTCCTTGTTTAATTAGGATTTTATTTTCTATAAATATCGAAAAACCTCGTTTTTGAGGTTACACTCTGGATTATTCGGTTAGGCCCTTGATTATTGTTAGACTCTCGATTATTTTTTAGACCTTTTGTGAGATTATTGATTATTTTGAGATTCTTGTACTTGATTGTTGGTGATTTTTGTTGATTAATCAAGCGAACTTTCGGATTTTTCTCTTTCTCATTGAAGTAAGTACATAAATTCTTATACCATATATTTGAATATTGTTATTATGACTATGGGTAACTAAACTCCTTAACTAGGGTTGTGGGAACCATATGCAAATAATTAGGTAATATCTAACTAAAATAACAATTCTAGAATAGTGTCTTGCATGTATTGATAATTTGTTCGCTTAGAAGTCTTTTTAACGGATGACAAATGTTAGAACTCGCCTAATGCTACTTGCTGGACCAAGGAGGTAGATAATAGGAAAATAATTATCAAGATAGATTTAGTGTACACTATCTAATAGGTTATTATTGATTGGTAAGAGGTAATAACTTGGTCAAATATCGAATACGATGCTTAATATGAGGTAAAGATAAGGGTTAGGATAGCAACACAGGTAGCCAGACCAAGGTGCAGAGTGAAATTTTCTTGATGCCGGACCAAGTATTTAAAAATACATAACTTATCACTTTGCATGCAAGATACTAGGAAAGATTTATTATAGTTAGACTTATCAAGTTATGAACCTGTGGGGAACACACAAACCCTAGTTACTTAATTAATTGATTAAACACCAACATTCGAAGCTTTAAGTTGTCTCCTTTTATTTCACTAGTTATTTTTCATTTATTTAGGAATAGAAACCCCCTTTTTATCAATTTTGCTTTCCAAGGAAGTAATTGACTGAAAGATAGTAATAATAGAATGAAGTAAAGTCTAAACTATTTTCCTCGTGGGAACGATCCCAACCTCACTAGTTGGGTTATTTACTTGACACGACCACTTTACTTCTTATTTGAGAAGTAAGTTTGACTGTATCAGTCACGACGAGCCGTCATTACCTCTGTCGTCCCTTACATCACAAATTCTTCTAATGCTTTCTCGATTACCCTCAACAGCAGGTATGATGGAACGTTCCAAGAATGACGGTACATCGAGGGTCTCCGTTCCATAATACTTAAACTTCTTGGAATTTGGGTACTGGGACTACTATCTGAACATTACAACGACCCAGCAGGAGGGACCGTCGTGGCTATGACGGTCTGTCGTGCACTTCCGTAATCCCACACTAACTCAGACTTCCTCATCTTCCTTCAGATGCTTCACTACGATGCCACCTACGGACCGTCACAGGCTCGACGGACCGTCATAATCTCCATAGGTGGTTTCTTCGCTCAAAAACTTCCGCGTTCATCTTTGGAAAAATTTCCTACAAATAAGGAGAAACTTAGATAAAAATCAATACAAAAAGTATTTTGGACACACACTAAACTTAAGGAAAAAGCATTAAAAATACCAGCAAAACCACGGTATATGACTCACAACAACAAACTATTCATTAACACTTCACTCTCAAAGTGGTGCTTATGACATTTACATAGATTTCATGGATAGATGCATGATCTCATCATCTTTAAATATCAATGATGAAGACCTACTATCAATAAACATATCTATAATATATATATTAAATATATATTTTATAATAACATATATACCTTAATAATATAGTTCATATAGTTCAAGCCTTCCTCTACAATCGTATCAACCGTTCATCAAAAACATAATATTTACTCTTAAATCCTTAACATTTGTAATTTATCATATTAGCTTAATCTCAAAGCCTTTGAAATATATATTCATATTACAAGTCTTACTCGCAAAGCGTTACGTCATAAATTCATCACATATGCCTATGCATGAATACATTCTAATCACACCTTATGCATGTCTGTTGCAGATTATTTATTGTGACCCTTGTAAAGAAAATATCAATTGTACCATGTTGATGGAAACACGAGGTTAAATGTATTTTTGCCTTTTATTGTGTCTAGCTAAAATCCAATATTGTTGTGTAATTATGTGATTATGGGGTAATACAACTTCTGGGTATTATTAAATATTAGATTATTTGTTATGTTATTGTTATTTAACTTAATATTTGTTGTTGAATTTATTTGGTTGTACTTGCAAATAAAATCTTATCTTAGTAGTTTGGGTAGTCGGTTGTCATGTGTTGAGCTTTAGAGAGTGTGTCCTAAGTCGTCTTCCACATATTCAACTGGAGAGAGTGATTAGACAAAGGTGAAAGTTGTGCTTAAAATTGTCGATTATATGCATTCAAGAAAAAAAGTTCATTAGGGGTAAATTGCTCATGATAGAGAGAGTTTAACCCACTTAAGTCTAGCTTAACGAGTAATATGCAATTGTTTACTATTCATTTAAATTACACGGTTATTTGTCCTGTCCCATAATCCTATCACATCCCATGAATCTCGTTTCCATATTTGTATTTTAATGTACTTTATTTAAGTTTGTAATTTACTAAAAACCTCTTCTTTTATAATTGACGCTAGTGAAAATCTTTAATTTCTGATTTTTTCATTCGTTAATATCTTTTACCTATAATTAAATAAAAAATATTCACAATTATCTACTAATTCTCTAAACCACTCCCTTAGGACTCGACCTAACCCTTTTTTGGGTTATATTACTACTCACGACCACTAACACTTGAACCAGAATAGTTTTTTTATTATCATAAAAAATAAAGATCTTTACCCTACCTCTAAAAGATTCTTATTCTTCACTTTCTATTAACAGAATATTTGAGAAGATGAACTTTGAGATTCATCTGGGTTTTTGAAAAAATGATTAAAATGGGTCAGTTATGGGGTTGAACTAAGTTTTATAGGTGTCCTAGGCTAAATCACATAGATTTGAGTTAAAACAGTTAGGAAAATACCAAATAATTCCCGCCTTACAAATTTGCCGAATTGGCTCAGTTAGAGCTCACCATGGTCCAACAAACGGGTCTTGAAGAATCTCAGCCTAAAAGTGATTCTCTATTTTGGTCTTAACATTTTACTCCAATATGGGAATCGGGAAATCGCTGTGGCATTTCAAAGAGGAACCAAAGAACATTAATTTTATAGGTGATGTATTGTGATTTCAAGATATTTATAATGCATTTCACTTAAAATGTGAGTGTGTCGATAACCTTTTTGTAGGGGTTTTATAGTTATTTTTGACTTTTTTGCAGGAGAGATATTAAGGCATAAAGAGAGAAGACAACTTAAAATAGTGCAGAAATAGACCTATGAAGGAAATCGATGGTCCATCGTTCAATTGACGGACTATAGGTGGTAATTCTAGATGGGCAACTCAGTTATTGAAGGAAAATAAGGAATGTCTAACTTAGTGTGGGATTACGAGAGGAAGCAGCGGTGCGTAAACTAATCGGTAGACCATAGTTTTGAACCATCGCTTTGTTCAGAGAATGTTCTAGCATTTGATTTTTGAAGATTCTATGTATGGGGCTTTGGAGGAGCATAAACGACCCATACTGTATGTCCGTCGTTTGATTAAGAGTGGGTTCCATCTCCAGATAAAAATATTTTACGTGTCCTAACTAATGGATAAAACACATAACGATGGTCAGTCAGTTGAACATTGCTCATTTGAATTCTTTTTTCATTACGACTTTGTTTTCTATAAAAAGGGTATTAAAACATCATTATTGGGGATTAGCTCCTACAATTCTTGTTTAAGTTTTTTTAATTAGATATTTACTTTTGCAACTTTGACAATTAATTTATTTTTGGATTCGGTTTTGAAGATTGTGATTTGAATTTAAAGTGTGATTTGTAGGTTTAGTCTTCTTGCTGTTGACACCCAATTTTGACCGACCTTTGACCATTTTTTAGGAATACTATTCGATTAAATACGTATTTTAAATTTTAGAATTTTTAATCGACTTTGTTTGAAAATTATATATTTTAGTATGTTTTATTCTATAAAATTATCGTATATATTAAAATATTTTAAAATTATTAATGAATTTCAAATGTTAAAATTTAAATGATTTTCAATTATATTAAAAATATTTTAATATATGTAGTATTTTAATTAAATAGTAATTCCTACACTTTCCTTAAATTTTAAATTCTAGCCTATTCTATTCCAATTTCTTTCAATTCTAGCCACTTGTATTAGAGTTTTGTTACAATCATAGGCTCTCTTTCATTCCAATTCTAGCCAAATGTTATTGCAATTTTGGCCACTCTATATCTTTGCCAATCTAATTTCAAGACTTGATCTTTTGATTTCATCCGTCCATCTTAATTGATTCCTAGATCTAATCCTAACCCCTCATCTCTTCTAAAATCAACGGTCCAGATTTAATGTACATATTTTAACCTAAAAGACTCTAATCCCTAAAATAATTCTCATTCTCTTCTCCCTCCCTCAGATCAGCCGGCTCTCTCTCTCTCTCTCTCCCAACACCACCATCCCACCGTCGCCGGTAGCTTGTCTCTCTCCCTTTCGTTTTCCTCCCTCTCCCGTGGCTCCTTCCGACCAGCCGCCACCCCTCTCTTCTCCCTTTTTCTCCAAGCCGCCATTCTCCTCCCTCTTCTTCCCTCTCCTCTCCTCCCCTCTTCTTCTCTTTTTATCCTAGCAGCAACATCGACCGCCGGTGACAGCCACCAGACGCAGCAGCGACCGCCGGTGAAACCAGGAGCAACAACGACCGCCGGACGAATCAACAACAGCCGCCAGATGTCACGACCCAAAACCGAGCCGCGACTGGCACCCACATTTGCCCTCCTATGTGAGCGAACCAACCAATCTAACCCTTATCGTTTCAATGAATATCAACATAAAGTAATGCGGAAGGCTTAAACTTATTAATAAAAACCCATTCAATAACTATTAAAATTTAACATCTATTATTCCCCAAAATCTAGATGTCATCACCACAAGAACATCTATAATCAAATGACTAAACTAAGAGTATTCTAAAAGCTAAAACAATGTAAAAGCTAGTCCATGCCGGAAACTTCAAGGCATCAAGACTTGAAGAAGAAGATCCAGTCCAAGCTAGAAGGATTAGCTCACCCCGAATTTCCGATGTAGTGAAGGCTGGCTAGAATTACTGTTGAGTCGATGACGACGGCACGTTTGCTGCACTCCACAAATACAAAGAAGAACACATAAAAGTAGGGGTCAGTACAAAACATGGGTACTGAGTAGGTATCATCGGCCAACTCAAAATAGAAAACAATATGTATCAAGTAATATTATAAAATCAACTATGATACTCAACATGTAGCAACAACAAGTACTATATCATTAACAATTACCGTCAAGTTCACACATGAGAACTCAAGCCTCAATACCATACTTATTTGGGAATTAGATTCATTAGATTGAGTATATTAGCATCTTTCAAGATTCATTATCCATATTCCTCTTGTGTCGGTACGTGACACTCATCTCCCTCATTAATCTATATTCCTCTTGTGTCGGTACGTGACACTTCGATCCCCTACTACTATGTGTCGGAATGTGACACTCCGATCCCCTAAATCTACGTGTCGGTTCGTGAAACCCGATCCCCTAAATCTACGTGTCGGTTCGTGACACCCGGTCCCTCTAATACTACGTGTCGGTTCGTGACACCCGATCCCTTAATTCTATGTGTCGGAACGTGAAACTCCGATCCCCTAAATCTACGTGTCGGTTCGTGACACCCGATCCCCTAAATCTACGTGTCGGTTCGTAACACTCGATCCCCTAAATCTATGTGTCGGTTCGTGACACCCGATCCCCTAAATCTACGTGTCGGTTCGTGACACCCGGTCCCCCTAATACTACGTGTCGGTTCGTGACACCAGATCCCTTAATTCTATGTGTCGGAAGGTGACACTCCGATCACTAATCTCATTCTATCAATTCATCAAGCCTTCTCTTATATCAAGGCATCATCATTCTCATTACTTTAGTTCATCAAGCCTTTTCTTATACTAAGGCATCATCAATCTCATTACTTTAGTTTATCAAGCCTTCTCTCATACCAAGGCATTATTATTAACAAAGAGATTAGGGTTTCTTTTCAAGATTTGGGATTCAATAGCTTCATCATGCTTATTTATTTACAATTACATAATCATATTCATCCAAGCATACAATTAAGCACATACCAGGGTATACAATACTATCAATACATATAATTCACTATTAAGAGTTTACTACGAATAGCATGAAATAACCATAACCTACCTTCACCGAAGACTAGTGATCAAGCAAGAATTTTCCAAAGCTTTGTTCTTCTTCTCGTTTCTCCTCTCTCAATCGTTCAATCCTCTCTCTCTTTGTTCTTTCTATTTTCTTTATTCAAACCCTCTTTCTTTTACCCTAATTAGCATGTAATTAAGAATAAAAGATGGCAATAATAACCCACTAATTAACTTAAGGTTACCTCTTTTAACCCCCAAGTAATTAGACTTATTAACCTTAACCCTCTAACTTTATAATTAAACTAGGAATAGTCCAAAACGTCCCTTAAAACGTGTAATGAAATCCGACCCAGACTGGGATTACACAGTCTGTGACGGCCCGTCGTGCCTGCGACGGTCCGTCCTGCAGGTCGTCGCAAGGTTCAGAGACTCAACTTCAACCAGAGAGTCTGTGACGGTCCGTCACGCCTGTGACGGTCCGTCACGCCTGTGACGGTCCGTCCTGCCATTCCGTCACGATGTTCAGAGACCCAATTTCCTTGAAGGGTTTGTGACGGTCCGTCGTGCCCACGACAGTCCGTCCTGCCAAGTTTTCACGAAGTTCAGAGAGTCGATTTCAGTACCCAATTTTCAGAATTTCTAAGTGGTTTGAAACGAGACACCCTCGACGGTCCGTCGTGCCCATGACGGTCCGTCGTGGGGTCCGTCGTCTCCGCCAGTTTTTCCAGAAATAAATTTCGCTGCTTAAAACGACTAAACAGGTCGTTAAAATAGATACCAATTTACCCATCGTTCGTCCTTGAACGATCACAAGAAGAAAAACAAGGGCGAGAAGGGGTACCTGAATCTTTAAACAGGTGTGGGTATCTTTCTTGCATATCTTCCTCCTTCTCCCAAGTGGCTTCTTCAACCGGTCGATTCTTCCATTGCACCTTGATGGATGCAATCTCCCTTGACCTCAACTTGCGAACTTCTCTATCTAAAATAGCAACAGGCTCCACCTCATAAGACAAATTCTCATCAAGCAAAACGGAATCCCAACGAATAATGTAGTTTCCATCCCCATGGTATCTTTTCAACATAGACACATGGAATACCGGATGTACTCCGGACAGCCCTGGGGGCAAGGCTAGCTCATATGCCACCTCCCCTACTCGCTTAAGTACTTCAAAATGTCCAATGTACCTCGGGCTTAGCTTACCTCTTTTACTAAACCGCATCACCCCTTTCATTGGCGAAACTTTCAACAAGACTTGTTCACCCTCCATGAACTCTAAGTCTCTAACCTTTCGATCTGCATATTCTTTTTGCCTACTTTGCGCCGCTAGAAGCTTTTTTTGAATAGATTTCACTTTCTCTATCGAATCCCTCAAAAGGTCAGTACCCCAAGGTCTAACCTTAAATGCATCAAACCACCCAATGGGAGACCTACATTTCCTACCATACAATGCTTCAAGTGGGGCCAGGTCGATACTTGAGTGATAACTATTATTGTATGAAAACTCCACTAAGGGTAAGAAGTTATCCCAATGACCACCAAATTCTATCACACATGCACGAAGCATATCCTCCAACACTTGAATCGTTCGCTCAGACTGACCATCGGTCTGAGGGTGAAATGCGGTACTAAGGTCCAACCTAGTACCCAATTCCGCATGCTGTGTTTTCCAAAACATAGAAGTAAACTGCGTACCTCTATCTGATATGATTGAGAGTGGAACCCCATGCAACCGAACCACCTCCGAGATATAGATTTTAGCTAACTTCTCTGCATTGTAAGTCACCTTGACCGGAATGAAATGAGCAGACTTAGTTAACCTATCAACAATCACCCAAATAGAGTCATACTTACCCATTCTCTTTGGAAGACCAACCACGAAATCCATTGCAATTCTTTCCCACTTCCATTCCGGAATGGGCATTCTCTGAAGTGTTCCTCCGGGCCTCTAGTGTTCATACTTTACTTGTTGACAATTTGGACATTTGGCAATAAAGTCAACAATGTCACACTTCATTCTACTCCACCAAAAGTGTTGCTTTAGGTCACGGTACATCTTGGTTGCACCCGGATGTATAGAGTACCTTGAACTATGAGCCTCTGTCAGAATAGTGTTGATCAAATCATCGACGCAGGGTACACATACCCTTCCCTTAATCCTCAAAACACCTTCCTCATCGATTGTTACTTCTTTAGCCTCTCCTTGCAACACTTTATCTCGGATCCGGATCAATTTCTCATCATGAAACTGCCTTCCCTTAATCTTGTCAAGGAAGCAAGATCTTGCCTCCACACAAGCTAACAATCCTCCCTTCTCATTTACTTCTAACCTCATAAGGTCATTAGCCAGAATCTGAATCTCTCTAGCCAATGGGCGTCTAGAAACTTGCAAGTGAGCTAGACTTCCCATGCTTCCCGCCTTTCTACTTAAAGCATCCGCCACAACATTTTCTTTTCCCGGATGATACAAAATAGTGATGTCGTAGTCCTTCAGTACTTCCATCCATCTCCATTGTCTCAAGTTCAAATCTTTCTGAGTAAAGAGATACTGTAGGCTATGATGATCCGTATAGACTTCACACTTAACCCCATATAAATAGTGCCTCCATTGCTTTAATGCGAATACTACCGCGGCCAATTCCAAATCATGGGTCGGATAGTTACGTTCATGCACCTTTAATTGTCTTGAAGCATAAGCAATCACATTTTTCTCTTGCATTAGCACTGCACCCAACCCAGAATAGGATGCATCACAATAGACAATGAAGTTCTTATCTTCCACTGGCAAGGTAAGAATTGGTGCAGTAGTCAACAAGGTCTTGAGCTTCTGAAAGCTTTCCTCACATTCGTCCGACCATACAAATGGAACATTCTGCTTAGTCAAGTTCGTCAATTGGGAAGTAATAGAAGAGAATCCCTTGACGAATCGGCGGTAGTAGCTAGCTAACCCAACAAAGCTCCATATTTCTGACACATTAGTAGGTCTTTCCCAATTCTTCACTGTCTCAATCTTAGAAGGATCTACCATCACTCTATCCTTAGAAACCACGTGCCCCAAGAAGGACACTGCATCTAGCCAAAACTCACACTTAGAGAACTTGGCATAAAGCTTTTTGTCCTTCAACATTTCTAATACAATTCTCAAATGCTCCTCATGTTCCTTCTTACTTTTAGAGTATATCAGTATATCATCAATATATACGATCACAAAAAGATCTAGATATGGCTTAAAAATCCCGTTCATCAAGCTCATGAACGCAGCAGGGGCATTCGTAAGACCAAAAGACATCACTACAAATTCATAATGCCCATACCTAGTTCGAAAAGCAGCCTTTGGCACATCCGTTGCCCGTATTTTCAATTGATGATAACCGGATGTCAAGTCAATTTTAGAGAAGACACACGCACCTTGTAACTGATCGAACAAGTCATCAATGCGAGGAAGAGGATACTTGTTCTTAATAGTTACCTTGTTCAACTGCCGGTAGTCTATGCACATCCGAAAACTCCCATCCTTCTTCTTCACAACCAAAACCGGAGCACCCCAAGGAGATGCACTTGGTCTAATGAAGCCTTTGCTCAACAACTCTTAAGCAAATACTAAATTCAATAAATTGCAAGTTGAAAACTTTGCAAGACTTGTTGCCACAATAACTAAACTTCTTTAAATGAGAGTTTTTCGATACCAGTACAAAACAACATAGTTCATATAGGTCATATATCACATTCACTTGTTACCATCATGTTTATCTAGACCTTTAAATAATCAAGAAGTGAACCTTTTCCTCGACATGACACTTAAACTCAAGTATACCAATAAAATTTAAAGGACTAACTCAATTTTTATAAGTATTTTCTTACTACTCTTAGATTTAATTCACCCAAGTATACTCAATAGGACTTCTTCCTTATAAGTTTGTCATCCTAGCTTCAATCTACCTTTTGAAGCTTAATATAAAATCGTCAGTCCTCATTCAGAACCTCAAGCTACATTTTCCAATCTAAATGCACTAGTACCATACCAAAGATCCACCACTAGAACACATCAGACATAACAAAGAGGTCATATCCAAATAGGTCCCACATTTCCACAATTAAATAATTCCAAACTATTGTTAAATTCATTCTTAGATCAGGTCGATGACAAAATAACACACATTATAACTTTAACCAAGCAAATATCGATGACTTTCTCTAATATACCCTCACTCTATGAAGTCATAGTAGTGTCTTTATTAACCAACACTCGACATGAGACTACCACCACATTTTGGCATTCCCTTGGAACTAATAAGTCACAAACTCAACACCGAACCGTTCTACTATACCCATCTTGTGTAGTAGCTCATGACAGTCAACCAAAAAATCGTTGGCATCCTCAGATTCAGCACCCTTGAAGACTGGAGGTGTCTGGCCCTGATCAGATAATCCGCTAAGATAAGAAAGAACCTGATTGATCATCTCTGGGGTAGGTTGGGGTGGCAATTCCTCATTTTGCACTTGTTCATTCTCCCCTTACTCACCCTCTCTTACCACTTCCTCAGTTGGTGGAGGAGCCACCGCCCTAGTACCAGATGGGCTAGGTGCTTGTCCTCTTCCTCTAGAGGAAGTCCTCCCATGACCTCTTCCACGGCCTCTTGCCACTACTCCTCTTCGAGCTACGGCCTCATTGGCTGGCTCAGACGCTTCTTGTCTTGCCGATGTGGGTGTTGGCGCAGTTGCTGCTCTAGTTCTAACCATCCGTGAAATAAGTGAAGATGGTCAGATACCAATTTGTATCACCTAGATACCAATTGGATTCAAGTAGTAGCACGAAAGGAAGAAAGAAAGAATGGAATTTTCCTAAAGTCTTATAGCCTCTCAAAGAAAGGTAAAGGCGTCCCCCTACCGTTCCTTAAGACTCTACCATACTCGTTCTTGTGTGATGAGACCAACGAACCTAATGCTCTGATACCAAGTTTGTCACGACCCAAAACCGAGCCGCGAGTGGCACCCACATTTGCCCTCCTATGTGAGCGAACCAACAAATCTAACCCTTATCGTTTCAATGAATATCAACATAAAGTAATGCGGAAGACTTAAACTCATTAATAAAAACCCATTCAATAACTATTAAAATTTAACATCTATTATTCCCCAAAATCTGGAAGTCATCACCACAAGAACATCTATAATCAAATGACTAAACTAAGAGTATTCTAAAAGCTAAAACAATGTAAAAGCTAGTCCATGCCAGAAACTTCAAGGCATCAAGACTTGAACAAGAAGATCCAGTCCAAGCTAGAAGAATTAGCTCACCCTGAATTTCCGATGTAGTGAAGACTGGCTAGAATTACTGTTGAGTCAAAGACGACGGCACGTTTGCTGCACTCCACAAAAACAAAGAAGAACACATAAAAGTAGGGGTCAGTACAAAACACGGGTACTAAGTAGGTATCATCGGCCAACTCAAAATAGAAAACAATATGTATCAAGTAATATTATAAAATCAACTATGATACTCAACATGTAGCAACAACAAGTACTATATCATTAACAATTACCGTCAAGTTCACAAATGAGGACTCAATCCTCAATACCATACTTATTTGGGAATTAGATTCATTAGATTGAGTATATTAGCATCTTTCAAGATTAATTATCCATATTTCTCTTGTGTCGGTACGTGACAGTCCGCTCCCTCATTAATCTCTATTCCTCTTGTGTCGGTACGTGACACTCCGATCCCCTACTATTATTTGTCGGAACGTGACACTCTGATCCCCTAAATCTATGTGTCAGTTCATGACACCCGATCCCCTAAATCTATGTGTCGGTTCGTGACACCCGGTCCCCCTAATACTACGTGTCGGTTCGTGACACCTGATCCCTCAATTCTATCTGTCGGAACGTGCCCACCCGATCCCCTAAATCTACGTGTCGGTTCGTGACACCCGATCCCCTAAATCTAAGTGTCGGTTCGTGACACCCGATCCCGTAAATCTATGTGTCGGTTCGTGACACCCGATCCCCTAAATCTATGTGTCGGTTCGTGACACCAGGTCCCCCTAATACTACGTGTCGGTTCGTGACACCCGATCCCTTAATTCTATGTGTCGGAACGTGACACTCCGATCCACTAATCTCATTCTATCAATTCATCAAGCCTTCTCTTATATCAAGGCATCATCATTCTCATTACTTTAGTTCATCAAGCCTTTTCTTATACTAAGGTATCATCAATCTCATTACTTTAGTTTATCAAGCCTTCTCTCATACCAAGGCATTATCATTAACAAAGAGATTAAGGTTTCTTTTCAAGATTTGGGATTCAATAGCTTCATCGTGCTTATTTATTTACAATTACATAATCATATTCATGCAAGCATACAATTAAGCACATAGCAGGGTTTACAATACTATCAATACATATCATTCGCTATTAAGAGTTTACTACGAATAGCATGAAATAACCATAACCTACCTCCACCAAAGACTAGTGATCAAGCAAGAATTTTCCAAAGCTTTGTTCTTCTTCTCCTTTCTCCTCTCTCAATCGTTCAATCCTCTCTCTCTTTGTTCTTTCTATTTTCTTTATTCAAACCCTCTTTCTTTTACCCTAATTAGCATGTAATTAAGAATAAAAGATGGCAATAATAACTCACTAATTAACTTAAGGTTACCTCTTTTAACCCCCAAGTAATTAGACTTATTAACCTTAACCCTCTAACTTCATAATTAAAGTAGGAATAATCCAAAACGTCCCTTAAAACGTGTAAAGAAATCCGACCCAGAATGGGATTACGCAGTCTGTGACGGCCCGTCGTGCCTGCGACGGTCCGTCCTGCAGGTCGTCTCAAGGTTCAGAGTCTCAATTTCCACCAAAGAGTCTGTGACGGTCCGTCACGCCTGTGACGGTCCGTCCTGCCATTCCGTCACGAAATTCAGAGACCCAATTTCCTTGAAGGGTCTGTGACGGTCCGTCGTGCCCACGATGGTCCGTCCTGCCAAGTCGTCACGAAGTTTAGAGAGTCCATTTCAGTACTCAATTTTCAGAATTACTAAGTTTTTTGAAATGAGACACCCTCGACGGTCCGTCGTGCCCATGACAGTCCGTCGTGGGGTCCGTTGTCTCAGCCAGTTTTTCCAGAAATAAATTCTGCTGCTTAGAACGACTAAACACTTCGTTACACCAGACGAGCAGCGAGCGGCGTCTACCACCAGCCCGCCGTCACCGGCAGCGTGCGTCTCTCCCTTTCGTTTTCCTTCCTCTCCCGTGGCTCCTCCTCCCTTTTCCGATCAGCCGCCACCCCTCTCTTCTCCCTCTTTCTCCAAGCCGCCTTTCCTCCTTCTCTCTACTCCCTCTCCATTCTCTTCCTCTCTCCTTCTTCTCCCCTTTCCCGTCATCCCCCTTCCCACTCTTTCTCTCCTCTTCCTCTTTCTTCCCCTCCCGTCTCTTCTCTTCCCCCTCCTCGTCTATGTTCTCTTGTACTTTTGTTTGCAGGTGCCAGCATCCAGGCGAGGACGACCGCAGTAACGACCAGCGCCTCCTGTCAGCAATCGAGCAGCCTCCGGCGGTGAACAGCGAGAAACCAGCCGCGCAATAGCAAGCTCCGACGATATTCGGGCCTTGGGTCATGTGACTGATCTCAACAGATCAGTCTTTGGTATTTTTTAAATTAATTATTACTTTGTTTATCCAACTTTTTTTTAAATTTTTTGGGTTTGATCGCATGTTGCTATTATTCTAATATGTTTATCATAACTTATGATGTTTGAAATATGCGTTGATCCGTATACTTAAATTTTGGTATTGAAAATTATTTAATTTTTGTTTATGTTAATTTTCTAGTGTCTAGTTCACTAAGTTGGTTTAGAATCTGCCCATTAATTTCGATCCTTGCATATTGTTCCCCTTATTTTTTAGTTTGTAAATCTAGCTTGCTTAATGATAGTGTAGATTATTCGTTAAAGGATCAATGTTTATTCTATTATATTTGATTTTCATGAATGTTACTAATTGTAAGTATGCTATTCTATTACGATTTTCTTGATTGACTTCTCATAAATGTTATGATATGCTTAAGTTATGTTTTCGGTCATTTAGTTAAATTAACAAATTTCTTACTTGTTTGTTCTTGGAAAAAATTTACTCACTTAAAAAATAGTTTTTTTACTGATTTCATGCTCTTTTATTTAGAAAAATAATATTAATTAATCCCTCCTTTTCATTAATATTTGATTTGATCAATTGTTACTTGTTTGTCTATGACAACCTTATTTTTCTTCCTTGTGTTAATTTGTAGTATAATAATAGTTATTTTAAAAATCTGATTTTAGCTCATTGGAAGTAAAAAAAAATATATATATTAATTGATTTCTTGATAATTCTTTTCCTTTTATTCTGTCAATTTGTGTATATTACTAATATAATGAATATCCTTATTTGATTTGCTTGGGTAATAACAATTTAAACTGATTTGTATATGGTAAAATAATTTTTTTTGGCTCTTCTTTATTTAAGGAAAATATATTACTCTTCTTATTTTTTTTCTTACTTGTTTATATTTGGTAATGAAATATATTAACATATTTTTCTGATTTGGATATCCTTTAAAATAAGGAAAATTGTATTATAATTGATTCCTTGAAATATTTATTTCCCTTATTTGTTCCCCCCTCCTCTACTATATAAAGAGACTCCTTTTATTCATTCACACACTCATTTACTCTCAATCACAAAACTCTCTCATCACTTTCCATTCTCTCATTGCTCTCTTGCTACTTTAACAATACATTAAGAATCCGGTATTTATTCAAGGGTTCTTCTTTGCTATCTTATTACTTTGTTCGAGTAAAGGTTGAATCAATTTGTTTTGCTTAACGGTTAGTATTCTTAACATTCACACTATCTTTACATTCACAATTTGTGTAAGCTATTTTTTTTTATATGTAGAATTCGTCATTAAACGATTGCATATTGTCTCACCTTGACTAACAAGTGTGATTACTTGTGTATTATTTTGATTACTTTGACAGGTTTCATACTTGAAGTTCAGTTGAAGATTAACTGAAGAAGGGTTTATTTGTTTTTTGAATGTAATATATTATATAATATATATATATAATATATATATATATATATATATATATTCTATTTTTATTTATTCGAATGTTGTAACAATTGTAATCATATAATAAATTTATTTGGGGGGTCGCTAGGTGGGGGGGGATTTATATGCTTATTTGTTCATTATAAATTTTTAGAAATCATGCCTATAGGTTTGTCTTTAATCACCTAGAATTATTGTTTGTAGGTGTTATGTAACGACCTGTTTAGTCGTTTTGAGTAGCAGATTTTATTTCCGGGAAAAACTGGCTGATACGACGGACCCCACGAAGGACCGTCATGGGCACGACGGACCGTCGAGGGGGTCTCGTTCCAAAACACTTAAAATTCTGATATTTGGGTACTGAAATCGAATCTCTGAACTTTGTGACGGAATGGCAGGACGGACCGTCGTGGGTACGACGGACCGTCATAGACTCTTGGGTGGAAATTGAGTCTCTGAACTTTGCGACGACCTGCAGGACGGACCGTCGCATGCACGACGGGCCGTCACAGGTTCCGTAATCCCAGTCTGGGTCAGATCTCTTGTTAAGTTTTAAAGGGTAGTTTTGGACTATTCCTGCTATAATTATAAATTTCATGGGTAAACGTTAATAACACAGTTTCTTGGGGGATAAAAGAGGTAACTTTGAGTTAATTTGTGGGTTACTATTGCCATCTTTTATACTTAATTATATACTAATTAGGGTAAAAGAAAGAGGGTTGAATAAGAAAAATAGAAAGAAAAAGAATGAGAGGGAGAATCGAATTGAGAGAGGAGAAACGAGAAGAAGAACAAAGCTTTGAGGATTAGCTTGCTTGAATTCAATTCTTCGGTGGAGGTAGGTTATGGTTATTTTTATGCTATTCGTAGTAAACTCTTAATAGCGAATGATATGTGTTGGTAGTATTGTTAACCCTTCTATGTGCTTAATTGTATGCTTGCATGATTGTGGTTATGAAATTGTGTTAAATAAGCATGATGAAGCTATTGAATCCTAAATCTTGAAAAGAAACCCTCATCTACTTTGTTAATGATGATGCCTTGGTATAAAGAAGGCTTGATGACGAAAGTGGTGAGATTAGGGGATGAGGTGCCACGTTCCGGTACCAGGATAGAATGAGGATAGGAGTGTCACGTTCCGACACCAGGATAGTATATGGATCGGGTGCCACGTTCCGGTACCAGGATAGTATATGAGGATCGGAGTGTCACGTTTCGACACCAGGATAGTATATGGTGTGGAGTGTCACGTACCGACACGAGGGGAATAAAGATAATGAATCTTGAAATATGTTAATGAATTAAATCTAATGAATCTAATTCCCAATAGAGTATGGTATTGAGGCTTGAGTCCTCATGTGTGAACTTGACGGTATTTGTTAATGATATAGTACATGCTGTTGCTACATGTTGAGTATCATAGTTGATTTTATGATATTACTTGATATATAATGTCTTCTATTTTGAGTTGGCCGATGATATCTACTCAGTACCCGTGTTTTGTACTGACCCATACTTTTATGTTTTCTTCATTGTATTTGTGGAGTGCAGCAAACATGCCGTCATCTTCGACTCAACAGTAATTCTAGCCAGTCTTCACTACATAGGAAATTCAGGGTGAGCTAATGCTACTAGCTTGGACTGGATCTACTTCCTCATGTCTTGATGCCTTGAAGTTCCGGCATGGACTAGCTTTTATTTATTTTAGCTTCTTAGAATACTCTTAGTTAGTAATTTGATCATAGATGTTCTTGTGGTGATGACTTCCAGATTTTGGGGAATAATAGATGTTAAATTTTAATAGTTATTGAATGGGTTTTTATTAATGAGTTTAAGTCTTCCGCATTACCTTATGTTTATATTCATTGAAATGTTAAGGTTCAGATGGTTGGTTCGCTCACATAGGAGGGTAAATGTGGGTTCCAGTCGCGGCTCAGTTTTGGGTCGTGACAAACTTGGTACCAGAGCATTAGGTTCGTTGGTCTCATCACACAAGAACGAGTCTAGTAGAGTCTTAAGGAACGGTAGGGGGACGCCTTTACTTTTCTTTGAGAGGCTATAAGACTTTAGGAAAATTCCATTTTTTCTTTCTTTCTTTCGTGCTACTACTTGAATCCAATTGGTATCTAGGTGATACAAATTGGTATCTGACCATCTTCACTCTATTTCGCAGATGGTTAGAACTAGAGCAACGACTGCACCAACACCAACACCGGTAAGACAAGGAACGTCTGAGCCAGCCACTGAGGCTGTAGGTCGAAGAGGAGTAGCGGCAAGAGGCCGTGGTAGAGGTCGTGGGAGGATGTCCTCTAGAAGAAGTGGACAATCACCTAGCCCATCTGGTACTAGGGCGGTGACTCCTCCACCGACTGAGGGAGTTGTAAGAGAGGGTGAGGAAGGGGAGAATGAACAAGTGCAAAATGAAGAATTGCCACCCCAACCTACCCCATAGATGATCAATCAGGTTCTTGCCTATCTTAGCGGGTTATCTGATCAGGGTCAGGCACCTCCATTGTTTTCTGCACCAACGCCTCCGGTTTCAGAGGTACGACATGCAGCCACTATGGCTCCCCGCATGGATGCCTCATTGGAAATAGGCACATTTCCTCGTCTGACTACAGGGCCTATAATGACAAATGATCAGCATGAACTTTTCAGTAAGTTCTTGAAATTGAAACCTCGAGTCTTCAAGGGTGCTGAATCAGAGGATGCCTACGATTTTCTGGTTGACTGTCATGAGCTACTACATAAGATGGGTATAGTAGAACGGTTTGGTGTTGAGTTTGTGACTTATCAGTTTCAAGGAAACGCCAAAATGTGGTGGCGATCACATGATGAGTGTCAACCAACAGAGGCACCACCTATGACTTGGGCCTCATTCTCTAGCTTGTTTATGGTGAAGTATATCCCCCGAACCTTGAGGGATAGGAAAAGAGATGAGTTTTTGAGCCTAGAACAAGGTAGGATGTCGGTTACTGCTTATGAGGCTAGGTTTCGCGCACTATCTAGATATGTCACCCAACTTTGTTTCAGCCCACAAGAGCGGATTCCCCGTTTTGTGAAGGGGTTGAGGTCAGAATTGCGGATTTCAGCCCTACAGGTAATGGCTACGGTAAAATCCTTCCAAGAAGTGGTAGATTTCGTGGTAGAGGTGGAAGGAGTGAAGCCGGATGATTTCACCATGGCATCGACATCAAAAAAGTTTCGAAAGGGAGGTGAGTTTCATGGTTCATACTCTAGAGGACAGTGTTCCGGAGGTTACTCAGTTCGACCAATTCAGTCTTCACTACAAACTGTAGTTGGGGGTCCACCTCAGACCGGTCAACGCTTCTCTGAGAGACCTATGCTTGAATCTAGAGAGTGTTATGGATGTGGGGAGACTGGACATATTAAGAGGTATTGTCCAAAACAGATTTACAGACCTCCAATGGTTAGAGGTAGAGGTGGTTATGGAAGAGGCCGTCATTCTAGAGGACGTGGTGGCCGAGGTAATGGTGGTCACCAAAACGGCCGAGGTGATGGGCAAACTGGAGCCACTACATCACAACATGGTAGGGGCAACGGGAAGACAAACTAAAGGGCCCATTGTTATGCTTTCCCTGGGCGGTCTGAAGCGGAGACATCTGATGCTGTCATCACAGGTAATCTTTCGGTTTGTGATTACATGGCTTCTGTATTGTTTTATCCTGGATCCACATTTTCTTATGTATCTTCTTCATTTGCTACTGGTCTTAATTTACCTTGTGAATTACTTGACATGCCTATTCGTGTTTCTACCCCGGTGGGTGAGTCTGTGATAGTTGAAAAAGTATATAGGTCTTGTTTGGTGACCTTTGTGTTGAGCAACACGTATGTAGATTTGGTTATCTTAGAAATGGTTGACTTTGATGTAATTCTGGGTATGACTTGGCTTTCTCCGAATTTTGCAATCTTGGATTGTAATGCTAAAACGGTGACGTTAGCCAAGCATGGGACAGTTCCGTTAGTGTGGGAGGGCGACTACACTTCCAATCCGGTTCGTATCATCTCCTTTCATCATGCTAAGAAAATGGTTAGTAAAGGGTGTTTAGCTTTCTTGGCACATCTCAAGGATGACACTACCCAAGTACCTTCGATTGAGTCGGTTTCGGTAGTCCGTGAGTTTTTGGATGTGTTCCCTGCAGATCTTCCTGGTATGCCACCAGATAGGGATATTGACTTCTGCATTGGTCTTGAACCGGACACTCTCTCTATTTCTATACCCCCTTATAGGATGGCTCCCGCGGAGTTAAGAGAGTTAAAGGCCCAACTTCAAGAGTTGTTGAGCAAAGGCTTCATTATACAAAGTGCATCTCCTTGGGGTGCTCCGGTTTTTTGTGAAGAAGAAGGATGGGAGTTTTCGGATGTTCATAGACTACCGGCAGTTTAACAAGGTAACTATTAAGAACAAGTATCCTCTTCCTCGCATTGATGACTTGTTTGATCAGTTACAAGGTGCTTGTGTCTTCTCTAAGATTGACTTGAGATCCGGTTATTATCAATTGAAAATACCGGAAACAGATGTGCCAAAGACTGCTTTTCGAACCAGGTATGGGCATTACGAATTTGTAGTGATGTATTTTGGTCTTACGAATGCCCCTGCTGCGTTTATGAGCTTGATGAATGGGATTTTTAAGCCATATTTGGATCTTTTTGTGATCGTATTTATTGATGATATACTGATATACTCTAAAAGTAAGAAGGAACATGAGGAGCATTTGAGAATTGTATTGGAAATGTTGAGAGAGAAAAAGCTTTATGCCAAATTCTCTAAGTGTGAGTTTTGGCTAGATGCAGTGTCCTTCTTGGGGCACGTGGTTTCTAAGGATGGAGTGATGGTAGATCCTCTAAGATTGAGACGGTGAAGAAGTGGGTAAGACCTACAAATGTGTCAGAGATAAGGAGCTTCGCTGTTAGCTTACTACCTACTACCGCCGATTTGTCAAGGGATTTCTTCTATTGCTTCCCAATTGACGAACTTGACTAAGCAGAATGTTCCATTTGTATGGTCGGATGAGTGTGAGGAAATCTTTTCGAAGCTCAAGACTTTGTTGACTACCGCACCTATCCTTACCTTGCAAGTGAAGGTAAGAATTTCATTGTCTATTGTGATGCATCATATTCGGGTTTGGGTGCAATGCTAATGCAAGAGAAGAATGTGATTGCTTATGCTTCGAGGCAATTAAAAGTGCATGAACGTAACTATCCGACACATGATTTGGAATTGGCCGCGGTAGTATTTGCATTAAAGCAATTGAGGCACTATCTATATGGGGTTAAGTGTGAAGTATACACGGATCATCGTAGCCTACAGTATGTCTTTACTCAGAAAGATTTGAACTTGAGACAGAGGAGATGGATGGAACTACTGAAGGACTACGATATCACTATTTTGTATCATCCGGGAAAAGCAAATGTTGTGGCGGATGCTTTAAGTAGAAAGGCGGGAAGCATGGGAAGTCTAGCTCACTTGCAAGCTTCTAGACGCCTATTGGCTAGAGAAGTTCAGATTCTGGCTAATGACCTTATGAGGTTAGAAGTAAATGAGAAGGGAGAATTTTTGGCTTGTGTGGAGGCAAGATCTTCCTTCCTTGACAAGATCAAGGGAAAGCAGTTTAATGATGTGAAATTGATCAGGATCCGAGATAAAGTGTTGCAAGGAGAGGCTAAAGAAGCAACAATTGAAGAGGAAGGCATTTTGAGGATTAAGGTAAGGGTATGTGTACCCGCGCCGATAATTTGATCAACACTATTCTGACAGAGGCTCATAGTTCAAGGTATTCTATACATCCGGGTGCAACCAAGATGTAACGTGACCTAAAAGCAACACTTTTGGTGGAGTAGAATGAAGCGCGACATTGTTGATTTTGTTGCCAAATGTCCAAATGTCAACAAGTAAAGTATGAACACCAGAGGCCCGGAGGAACACTTCAGAGAATGCCCATTCCTGAATGGAAGTGGAAGAGAATTGCAATGGACTTCGTGGTTGGTCTTCCAAAGACAATGGGTAAGTATGACTCTATTTGGGTGATTGTTGATAGGTTAAATAAGTCTGCTCATTTCATTCCGGTCAAGGTGACTTACAATGTAGAGAAGTTGGCCAAAATCTATATCTCAGAAATTGTTCGATTGCATGGAGTCCCACTCTCCATCATATTAGATAGAGGTACGCAGTTTACCTCTAAGTTTTGGAGAACATTGCATGCTGAATTAGGTACTAGGTTAGACCTTACTACTGCATTTCACCCTCAGACCGATGGTCAGTCTGAGCGAACGATTCAAGTATTGGAGGATATGCTCCGTGCATGTGTGATAGAATTTGGTGGTCATTGGGATAACTTCTTACCCTTAGCGGAGTTTTCATACAATAATATCTATAACTCCAGTATTGACATGGCCCCATTTGAAGCATTGTATGGGAGGAGATGTAGGTCTCCCATTGGTTGGTTTGATGCATTTGAGGTTAGACCTTGGGGTACTGATCTGTTGAGGGATTCCTTGGAGAAGGTGAAAGCTATTCAAGAGAAGATTTAAGCGGCTCAAAGTAGACAAAAGGAATATGCGGATCGAAAAGTTAGAGACTTGGAGTTCATGGAGGGTGAACAAGTCTTGCTGAAGGTTTCACCCATGAAAGGGGTGATGCGGTTTGGAAAAAGGAGTAAGCTAAGTCCAAGGTATATTGGACCATTTGAAGTACTTAAGCGAGTAGGGGAGGTGGCTTATGAATTAGCCTTGCCTCTAGGGCTGTCCGAAGTGCATCCGGTATTTCATGTGTCCATGTTGAAATGATACCATGGGGATGGAAACTACATCATTCGTTGGGATTCTGTTCTGCTTGATGAGAATTTGAGTTATGAGGAGGAACCTGTTGCTATTTTAGATAGAGAAGTCCGCAAGTTGAGGTCATGAGAAATTGCATCTATCAAAGTCCAATGGAAGAATCGGCCGGTTGAAGAATCCACTTGGGAGAAAGAGGCTGATATGCAAGAAAAATACCCACACCTGTTTACAGATTCAGGTACTCCTTTTCGCCCTTGTTTCTTTGCTTGTGATCGTTCGGGGACGAACGATGGGTAAATTAGTATCTATTGTAACGACCTGTTTAGTCGTTTTGAGTAGCAGATTTTATTTCTGGGAAAAACTAGCTGATACGACGGACCCCACGATGGACCGTCATTAGCACGACGGACCGTCGAGGGGGTCTCGTTCCAAAACACTTAGAATTCTGATATTTGGGTACTGAAATCGACTCTCTGAACTTTGTGATGGAATGGCAGGACGGACCGTCGTGTGTACGACGGACCGTCACAGACTCTTGGGTGGAAATTGAGTCTCTGAATTTTGCGACGACCTGCAGGACGGACCGTCACAGGCACGACGGGCCATCACAGGTTTCGTAATCCCAGTCTGGGTCGGATCTCTGGTTAAGTTTTAAAGGGGCGCTTTGGACTATTCCTGCTATAATTATAAATTTCGTGGGTTATCATTTATAACTCAGTTTCTTGGGGGATAAAAGAGGTAACTTTGAGTTAATTTGTGGGTTACTATTGCCATCTTTTATACTTAATTATATACTAATTAGGGTAAAAGAAAGAGGGGGTTGAATAAGAAAAATAGAAAGAACAAGAAGAGAGGGAGAATCAAATTGAGAGAGGAGAAACGAGAAGAAGAACAAAGCTTTGAGGATAAGCTTGCTTGAATTCAATTCTTCGGTGGAGGTAGGTTATGGTTATTTTTATGCTATTCGTAGTAAAACTCTTAATAGCGAATGATATGTTTGGTAGTATTGTAAACCCTTCTATGGTGCTTAATTGTATGCTTGCATGATTGGGTTATGAATTGTGTAAATAAGCATGATGAAGATATTGAATCCAAATCTTGAAAAGAAACCCTAATCTACTTTGTTAATGATGATGCCTTGGTGAACGAAAGTGGTGAGATTAGGGGATCGGGTGCCACGTTCCGGTACCAGGATAGAATGAGGATCGGAGTGTCACGTTCCGACACCAGGATAGTATATGGATTGGGTGCCACGTTCCGGTACCAGGATAGAATGAGGATCGGAGTGTCACGTTCTGAAACCAGGATAGTATATGGATCGGGTGCCATGTTCTGGTACCAGGATAGGATGAGGATCGGAGTGTCACGTTCCGACACCAGGATAGTATATGGATTGGGTGCCATGTTCCGGTACCAGGACAGTATATGAGGATCGGAGTGTCACGTTCCAACACCAGGATAGTATATGGAGCGGAGTGTCACGTACCGACACGAGGGGAATAAAGATAATGAATCTTAAAATATGTTAATGATTCAATCTTATGAATCTAATTCCCCCAAAGAGTATGGTATTGAGGCTTGAGTCCTCATGTGTGACTTGACGGTATTTTGTTAATGAAATCTCGTATTGTACTTGCTGTTGCTACATTTGAGTATCATAGTTGATTTTTATGATATTACTTGATATCTATTGTCTTCTTTTTGAGTTGGTTGGGCCGATGATATCTACTCAGTACCCATGTTGTTTTGTACTGACCCCTACTTTTATGTTTTCTTCTTGTATTTGTGGAGTGCAGCAAACGTGCCGTCATCTTCGACTGAACAGTAATTCTAGCCACTCTTCACTCTATCGGAAATTCAGGGTGAGCTAATGCTTCTAGCTTGACTGGATCTACTTCTTCTTCATGTCTTGATGCCTTGAGTTCCGGCATGGACTAGCTTTTATTTATTTTAGCTTCTTAGAATACTTCTTAGTTAGTATTTGATCATAGATGTTCTTGTTGTGATGACTTCCAGATTTTGGGGAATAATAGATGTTAAATTTTAATAGTTCATGAATGGTTTTTTTATTAATGAGTTAAGTCTTCCGCATAACCTTATGTTGATATTCATTGAAATGTTAAGGTTCAGATGGTTGGTTCGCTCAAATAGGAGGGTAAATGTGGGTGCCAGTCGCGGCTCGGTTTTGGGTCGTGACATGTTATAATCCAATCAATTGTTTGATGCTTTGTTAATAAGTCTAAAAAATAATAAATTAGATTCCATTAATTTTTTAATGTTAAAATAAAATCATAATAATTTAGTGGCTGATTAGGTGTTTTAACAATGTTATAATTTTAGCATCATCTTGTCATGTAGAAACCATGTCTAAGGTTTAATTTGTTCATAGCATTTAAATTACAAAATTATGCATATATGTGTTACTTTTTTTTTTGAACACCTAGAAATCATGTCTATAGGCTTGTAAATAAACTCTTATCATATCCATAAAAAAAATAGAACTTGTTTGTGCGTATGTGTGCCCTCCCCCTAAAATTAGTTAATATTATTTCATGAGTAATCCCATTCATTTTCTTGAAGATTTCCGCATTCCTTGCAATATGTTATTTCCTTAAAATAATAATGAAATTAGAATCATGCATTTAGCAAATTACTTGGCTTTAAAACTATTTCAAATCAAAACCTTGCAACATAATTTTCCAAAAAGTCATCATTCAATCTTTCTTTAAACTTTGGATTGATTATGATATTGCTTATTTTAAAAAAATAAATTATAAGCACTAACTCCTAACCTATCGTTAGTGGGAAAGTCAAATGAACTACGAGGTCTAGTTCCATTTTTTTTAAAACCCGACGCATCCCCGGAAGTACCACCTACCCATGGATTTCAAAAGAAATTATGTGCATTTATATGTAAATGTTTATGTGCCTACGTGTGAATTAAATCCTTTAAATCATTTTTTCAAAAAACATAAACTATTTTTTAGACGACCTCAAATCAAAATTGTTTCTATGGTGGAGGAGCGCGATCAACAATATCGTGGCATCATCCCTATAAAGAAACAAACATTTTATAAAAAAAATAAAAATTTCATATTTAAAATTTTCTCAATTTTCAAAACTTTACTTTCTCACATATTATTTGCTTAAATATTACAAACTTTATTTATAACATAGTATCACATGCTTAAATAAAAAAATAAAAGTTGATTGTTTATATATTGCTATCACCTAGCCTTGCATCTTTAAATTAATAGCCTTAATTGTTTTATAGTTGTTATCACTTAGAAAGCATATTAATGAATAATAATGAAGTGACTTTGATTTCTACTTGTAACCCCCATATAGATTGCATGAGATACGTCCGGGACCCACACTTGTGGACCTCGAGGGATGCCTAGCACCTTCCCCTTGCGCGACAGAATTGTATGACCATCTCTCGCCTTTTGAATTTACGATTTTTCTCTGGATGCAGGAATAAATAATACATGAGCGTAGGAATAAATAATACATGAGCGTACTGTCATATTTAGCAGCTACTATGTAAGTCATACTATCCTCAGATTATTTTTTGAAGAGGCTATTATCAACTTTTTTCTACGTCTGGCTGAATATATATTTAAGCTCTCCCTCCTTATTATAATACGATATTTAGGCTTTTCCGCCTTACAATAGGGTATTTAGGCTCGTCTGCTTTACAATGCTACATTCAGGCTCTTCCGCCTTACAATATGATATTTAGGCTCATCTGCCTTACAATACGATGTTTAGGCTCGTCTGCC
>JAKWJD010001635.1:15000-37874 GCA_027705065.1 Solanum peruvianum | reverse complement strand
GAATTGATGAATTGTATGCTTGTTAGTTCTTGTGCATCTTATAATCTTTGGGGGCTAGCTATTCTATCTGCTTGTCATTTACAAAATAGAATTCCTTACAAGAAAAATGGAAAAACCCTAATGAGTTATAGAAGGGCTATCCTGCTAATTTGAAATAGTTGAAAGTGTGGGGGTGCCTTGACAAAGTTATGATGTCTGACCCTAAGAAAAGAAAATTTGGGTCCAAGACTTTGAATTGTATGTTCATTGGTAATGCTAATAATAATTTTGCTTATATATTTCTTGTTATCAATCCTGATCTGATTGAACACAATACTATAGGTAAAAAAATGCCGAATTCTTCGAACATATCTTTCCTTTAAACGTGATAATATATATCATGAATCTACTCTTCTGAAGGAAAAATAATTTTAGTGTTCCAAAAATTCAAGATTTTTTTTTGAAAGTGAGGGATTGAGGAGAAGTAAAAGGTCAAGGATAGAAAAATATTTGGTACTGATTTTTTTACTTATATTGTTGATAATGATCCTTTAACCTTTTCTGAAGCAATTTCTTCTCCTATGCACTTCATTGGAAAGAAGCTATTAAATCATAAATAAATTCTATTTTACAAAATAATACTTGAAAATTAGTTGATTTACCCCCGGGAACTAAACCCCTTGGTTGTAAATGGATTTTTAGAAGAAAATATTTTCCTAATGGTTCTATTGATAAGTTAAAGCTAGACTTTTTGCTAAAGGATTTACTCAAAAAAATGTTGATTATTTTGGGTAATGAACCGAAAGATCATTTTTTGAAATTTTTGATATTCGTTTAACTAGGATTAATTAATTAATGGGTAATTATAGATAATTAGCTTAATCGATAGTTAATAGGCTAAAGTGATAATTTATTTAATAACCTACACTATTTGACCCATATTAATATAAGTTATTGGGGATTATCACTTATTTAATAACCTACACTATTTGACCCATATTAATACAAGTTATTAGGGATTATCACTTTTAGTACCTAATTTATTTAGAAAATAAAATAAAAAGAGAGGGAGAAACTTACCTCATGTGGCGGCGTCAAAATACTTTTAGCATTAATGCTTCAGGTAAGAACCTAACAAAAGCTCTAATATGAGGAATATTCTTAGCGTAAAATACTGTAGTATTGTAAGTGTTTGAATATGTAAAGATAGGGGATAAGAGATAATAGGTTATATATGACCATGATGTTTATTTAATTATTAAATATATAAGCGTAAAATGGTGAAATGCAGAATTCCTACAATTAATGTGTTTTAGATAGATATTTACGAATTATTAATTAATAAATCGGTTCGATACTGCCTACTAGGTTAGCTACTGCCATTTTCAATTCTTATCCGTAGCTAATATCAATCTATATATTTTTGAACTTGAAACTATGCTGGGATTTTCTATGTGGTGTGAATTATTATTTTAAGCTATAATATTTTGGTAGATGTATTAAACTATTAGGACTTAATTGCTAGTAGAAATTAAGACTTAACTCTAGATTTGAAATTTAAAAATATGAGAATTTACATGTTAATCGGCATTAAAATAAGGAACTTCATTATATATTAGGGTGAGTTTTTGGGTCAGCTTGACATATTGTAATATGAGTATTGTTAGTTCGAAAACCATATTAAGATTATAAATGTGAATACATTGCTTTGAGTTGGAAGTTCAACAAAAGGGGAAGATTCAAGTCCTGGAGTGAATTCTTGATTGATTGAGGCAAGTAGATTTCTAAACCTTTGCTAACTGTATGGAATGCGTGTATTTCCTTGTGGTATATGTTTGGGAGTAATGGAACTTGGTGATGGGTTTGACTTGTCCACATTGATTAATTCGAATGATGAAAACAAAGGATAATTAATACAAAGGCAATGTGAATAATTGCTTGTGTTGTGATGTGTTGATAATGGTGAATGATTTGAAAGGCTTGTTGATTCATTATTGATGTTGTTGTGAATAATGAAATGTTATGAAAATGGCCATATCCTCTTTATTTATGTGAACATGTCATTTGCATTATTTTAAGACATGGTTGTGACAAGTGTTATGTGCATTGAGAAAGAATGAGAACTTAAACAGGATGTACCATTTTGAGGGACATATTGCGCGCCGCAATGGATACTATATTCGAGGAACGAATCGCGCACCGCGATGTTTACTATTATTGAGGATCGTGTCATGCACCGCGACAGATGCATGGATATATATGTTCCCCATGGGTCCCGGACTGAAGACAATAGGTGGTGCGTATTAATAGGTCAGACATGCATCACTATACTTGACATTGCATTCCATTGCGTTGGACATACTTATCATTAGTGAACTTGATATTGTGTTTTGCTGATCTTGTGAATGCCTTTCTATGGAACTTGTGATTGATGAATACTGAGTTTATTGTTGAGGATATGTCATTTGTCAAAGTGTTGCTGTTGAGGATATGTAATTTGTCAAAGTGTTGTTGTTGAGGATATGCAATTTGTCTAAGTGTTGTTGTTGAGTTATGTAATTTGTCTAAGTGTTGTTGTTGAGGATATGTAATTTGTCAAAGTGTTATTGTTGAGGATATGCAATTTGTATAAGTGTTGTTGTTGAGTTATATAATTTGTCTAAGTGTTGTTGTTGAGTTATGTTCTATGTAAACTATGAGCTATTAGGTTAAACTGAACTTTATGCGGGTGTTAGTTGTGGAGGTTCGACTGGGGTGGTTGGAGTACCCGTATTTTATCCCCTTAGCTTGTGTTTAGAGGTTTACTTGCTGAGTACCGTGTTGTTTGGTACTCACTCCTTGCTTCAACAAATTTTTTTGTAGGTGACAAGCCCGGACCTTTGTGATGTATTCTCTTCTTTTTTGAGGTTTCTTGGAGATTTGTGAGGTAGTTGTTTGTCATCTCAACAAACCTTCTTACTCCTGTTTATAATTTTGTTCTACTCTAGAAACAATGTCATATGAAACTTGAGTTTTTCTTTTAATTAAATTATAATACTTTAGAGACTTGTACACGTGACAATCATATTTGGAGATATTTTTGAGTTTATTATAGAATTTTCGCATTTTATTGTAATGGTTGAGTTTTAGACTGACTTGTCTTGGTGGGATAGGACGAGTGCCATCACATCCATTTTTTGGATCGTGACATTTTGATACTTGTGCTCGTGTGACTAAAATTTACTCTTTTCTTGTTTTGTTTACTTTATATGGATCTCTGATTCATATGAGACAAAGTCCACTAGTGGTTATATGTTTACCCTTGGTAGGGGTGCTGTAACATTGAAATCAGTCAACCAGACCATAATTGCTAGATCAACTATGGAATCTTAATTTGTCGCAGAGTTGGATGTTAATAAGCAGAATGGTTGAGAAACTTCTTAGTATGTGTTCCTATTGAAATAAAATCAATACCTTCTCTATCAATACATTGTGATTGCGAAACAACAATAGATGTAGCAAAAAATAAATCTTTCAATGGGAAAAATAGACATATAAATTTGAGATATAACGTGATAATTCATATGCTAAGAGATGGAATAATTTCCATAGACTATGTGAAGTCAGAAATGAATTTCGCCGATCCTCTGACAAAACCTTTGCAAAAGAGAGTGATATCTCAAACATTGAGAGGAATGAGACTTTTGTAACTGAGAAAAATCGACAATGATGGTAATCCAACTTATGTGATTATAGATCCCATGAATTAGGTTCATATGGGTAATGACAAGTCCTTAGTTGATTAAAAGGAGCACTATAAAGTATGTCCCTTTCTATGGTGTGTGGTCATAGTGAAAGAGTACTGCAAAAGAAAGTGAGGTTGATTAAAATGTTAATCCAATTCATATCCTTTATATGTGGTGTATTGATCTGTAGAGTACACTTGATGAATGGACCTATGTGAGTGTGGAGTGGGGCCGCTCCTATGAAATTGTGACAAATTTCTAGAGCATTCATGAATACCATGCACGCGCATGGACAATTGGCGCAAAACCGAGATGAACAACAAAGTATGTGGAGGAATTATGTGATTGATAAAAGACTATATTTACAAAAAAACAATTGGCTCATAGAAGTTCTCAACTTCACAAACTGTTTTGTATGTTTAATCTTATTTTATCTAGAACTGCTGTATAGTCCAAGAGACATCAAATTCGACGGATTATTCTCATTGAGAAAACCCAGCAAAAATCTAGTATTTATTTTGAGATTCGTGGCGGATTGTTGTCAAAACAATAATAATAAATTATCTCAAAATGGATATGCATTAATTTTGCCTTACTATTGCATAACGTATAATTGACCTGTTACTACCATTTCTTCTGCAATTAATATCCACTTCAATTGGCCATCAATTCCTTTGTTATTACCTTGCATTCGTTGCAGCTCCTCTCTAGGCTTCCATATATATATATATATATATATATATATATATATATATATATATATATATATATATATATATATATATATATATATAGGTCATATAGTGGCTGGAAAAAATATAAGTGAATCAAAGATTTCTTCGTCTTCTCTTCCTTCTTTTGCTGGTTTTTTTTTTATTTTAGATACTTTGTTGCATTCGTTGCAGCTCCTCTCTAGGCTTCCATATATATATATATATATATATATATATATATATATATATATATAGGTCATATAGTGGCTGGAAAAAATATAAGTGAATCAAAGATTTCTTCATCTTCTCATCCTTCTTTTGCTGGTTTTTTTTTTATTTTTGTTGTTCCTACTCCTAGTTTATACTAGAAGAGCTTGATGAATCCTGGGGGATACACCTTGAGGGTGAAATATCCTTAAGGAAAGTGACTTACACAACTCAAACATTCGAGAATATCCTAGTGTTTCCGTGATTACACAACTCAAGCTTTTGATTCTTGGAGATAGGTTTCTAAGGAGCAAGGAGTTAAAGATTTGGTGAGTCCTCATAGTTTCGAGGACAAAATCACTTTTTCATTTATTTCTTTTATTTCATGAGTTAGAGACTATTGTATGGGTTGTGTCCTAAGGCTTCTAATTCAAGTTGAGTTTAGATGGTTTGAGACAGTGTATAGAAAGACATCCACTTACTTTTATAGAGATTTTGATTGTATGGAAAAAGTTTTAAATTTTTTATACTTCTCTACTATCTATCAGGATATGCCAAGGGCTTGTATGAGACCGCTTTCGGAGTCAAGTACGACATGTTACATCTTAGGTGTACTCCTGCATCGCGACACCTATGAATATCTCGATCCAACTGATTTCTCTCAACAACATGTGCAAAACTATCCATGGATAACCGACTAAGGGAATCCACCACAATATTTGCTTAACTTGGCTGATAGAGAACACTCTTATCATAATCTTTCAATAACTCAAGCCACATTATTTTGCAAAGATTTAGATCTTCTTGGGTAAACACATCCCAAACTCTTATGGTCGGTGAAAATATAAACATGGACACCATACAAATAATGCCTCCAAATAATTAAGGCAAATACAACCACCTCTAATACAAGATCGTGGAAGGATAGTAATTTTCATGAACTTTAGTTGCCTTGAATCATATGCTATCACCTTACCATTTTTCATAAGCGAGAATACATACCAACCTAACTCGAGAAGCATCAAAATAAATAACAAAACCATTCGTCCCTTCCGGTAAGGTCAACAACGGAGTGGAAGTAAGTACATCTTTCAAATCATGGAAACTTTTCTCCAAGTTTTGGACCATATGAACTTTGCCTTCTTTAGAGACAAAGTCGTCAAAGGAGAAGCAACGGAGGAAAACTCCTCAACAATCCTTCTATAGTAACTGGTCAAATCCAAGAAGCTTCTAATGTGTGTCGGTGATAGAGGTCTAGGAAAACTCTTGACTGCATCGTCTTAATAGGATCTATCTCAATACTCTTACTTGAAATAATGTATCCTAGAAAAGCCAGGGACCTTAGCCAATACTTACATTTTCTAAACTTAGCAAAAAGTTGTCTTTGCCTTATGGATTTACAACATAATCATCAAATGATTAATGTGATCATCCCCGCTCCTCGAGTAAATCAAATTATCATCAATTAACAAAATCACGAACATATAAAGGTACTGTCTAAACACCCTATTCATGTGTAGATTTTAAAAAATTAATAGAACCTACTTTTTAATTTCTTTTTAATCTTTAATAATCAAACATCTAGAAAAGCTTTTGTCGTAAATTCAATAAAATCATAGATCACATGATAAAGGTAAAACATGCATATAGTGTGTGTTGAGGAGAGGAGGAGGAGGAATTTAGGAGATACAGACTCAAAAGGTCACTCAACTATTGATAATTATCAAACAAAGTCATAGTTTTTGTAAAAATTTACGGTTACTCATGTTTGTTTATATATCTTTTAAATTCACTACATAAATATTTTATCAATAAAATATGACATGTAATTTTATTTTGTTTACACAAACATTCTTTTTTTTTTCAATCCATATTTCAATAAACTATGATTCTACCCTAACCATATCCCGAATAAATAAAGATTTGTAATAACTTGTAAATTTTATAAGAGTAGTATTTATTTTTTAAGAACAAAATTTCGATGTTATATGAAATTACCATTCTACATTGCATAAAACATAAGTATTTAAGAAGCATTACACATGCTAAAATTTATCCAAATATTTAAATATTTACTACAAACATTGGCACTAAAACTTACATTAAACAAAAATAAGTATGTAAGAGCATTTGTTGAGAGCAAAAAATACAATTTTCCTCATAATTATTTTGAGCAAATAAGTTTAATTTAAGTTATGAGTTAGGGTTAAGTTGAATAATTGATTACGGTAGTGTAGATTGAAAACAAAAATTTGTATGGACTAAATTTGCTCGTTCACATATTTAATATGGTGACCTTTGAAAAGGTAAAAATAAAGTTGAGTGACCTTCTAATTATCAAAATAGAAAAAAAATATGACTTTATGAAATAATTATCAATATTTAAGTGCTTGCTATATCATTGAATACAAATAACCTACTAAGTAAGACAATACACTAGATTTCATCACTTCTCTGGTTTCCAAATTCACTTTTCAAGTCCTCCCACCCCAACCCCAACCCCAACCCTATATATATCACTCTCCCATTTTAAAACCCTCGTACCTGTCAAAACCCTCTAAAATCACTCTAAAAAAATATATTCGTTCAAAATCTCCAAATTCCTTCCAAATTCAAACCGTTACAGATAAAAACAAATACAATATTAAGTATTTTTTCTTGATTTCATCCCCAAAGAAACCTCCCCCGCCCCCTTTTTTGGTAACTGTTGTTTCTCCCATCATTTCAAAGCGCATCCCTTTTAAGAAAATCTTCCCAATATCAGTCGTTTCATTTTCCTCTATTTTTGTTATTTTGGTGAAATATTGATGGGAAAAAATATTTCAGAGAATCTGACTTCACCTAATCATCCAACAATCAAAATCAATGAGATTGAGAAAAAAAAAGCATCACTTTTTTATCGGTGAAAACTAAAATTGAGAAGAGGAAAAAAACGAAAAGGATTTGGGTTTGTTTAAGGGGTCACCTGATCAAATTGAATATGCTCAAACCATTATCACTTGTGTTGGTTCAAATTCAATTGGCTATGTTGCTTCTTCATATTTAAGTGTGTTCTCATATTGTGACGGAGATAAATAGCCTCCTTTGAAAGATGAGCCTAGTTCTTTAATTGGGGCCATTTGTTCAAGTGAGCTGTAGAATTTTAAAAAGATAGTTGCGGAAGAAAGTAAGCTTATTGAGTATAAGCCTTTTCAAATAACGGTATGATTAAAAAATTTAACTTTTTTTATATTATAGAATTTTACAGTTTTAGCCTATTATTATGACATTAAATTATTACACCATCAATTGTGTAGAGAAATGAAGTGGGCTTGCCACATTAAAGCTTTTCCAAGTTATACAACTTATACTTTTAGCCTCTTTTATGACATATTGAGCAATAAATTACATAGAAAAATAGCACCAGATAACCACTTTTAAGCTTTTCTCAAACGATACAATTTACTGTGAAATAACATGAGCTAACCACTTTAAAATTCTTTTAAGTGATATCATTTATGATTTTAGCTTATTTTAACGACATCTTAATCATGTAGTAATATAGTCTGGGATGATTGTAAAATATATTACTTGAAAGAGGTTAAAAATGATCTTTGTGTTTGTAAAATATATTCTTTTAAGTGATTATATATCTTTGTGTTTGTTGACATTGTGAAAATATCAGATTTTTCATCATACATCAATGTGAAAAAACAAGAAGATGCACATGGATTCCTACAGTGTTTTCTCAATAAACTTGAAATTTGTTGTAACTACTTAGACACAAAAGAAAACATTGTAAAGGAGACCTTTGGTGGTCGCCTTGTGAGCAAGGTAAGCATTTGCATATTTGTTCTCTCTATTTTATCTAGTGTCTTTACTCTTGTTGTTTTAGTTTGTTGAAATATTTTTAAAGGCTTTTACTTGAGCCAGGGGTCTATCTGTAACATCCTCTCTGCCTTCTAATGTATGGGTAAGAATTGTGTATACTCAATCCTGTACAGACACCACTTCTAAATAATTTATTTACATTGTTAGTCTATAATTTTTAATGTTCAGCTCCGTTGTTGCAATTGTGGTTATTCGTCTATCACACGCAAGCCTCTAATCGATTTAAGCTTGGAGATTGAGGACGTTGATAGTGTATCAGCCGCAATGGAATCTTTCACTAAAATTGAGAAAATTGAGTTCTCTTGTGAAAGGTGCAAGACACAAGGGCCATTTGAGAAGCAGCTCCTCGTTGATCATTCCCATAATGATGTTGTCCTACATTTGAAGCGATTCAAATATAATGGTTTAGTTGTTCAAAAGGTTGAAAAGCATGTTTCATTTTCTCTAGAATTGGACATGCTTCTTTATAGCAACAACATCAATAATGTGAGTATCTTCATTAGACTTTTATAAATATTTAATATTTTGTTAGCATTTACATGATTTTGGTTCAAAATTTTCCTTTTCTCAACAGGAAGAAATTAAATACGATCTCTACGCAGTTATAGTGCATTCTGGACCTTCAATCTCTTCAAGACACTATTACAACTTTATTCGTTGTGCTCCAAATGAATGGTACAAATTTGATGACGAGAAGGTACGGAAAATAATAGAATTTTCTTATTTTGTTAGAAAGTTTGTGTGTTCTTGATAACTAACTTGATATTATTTTTGGTTGTCATAGGTTGATTATGTTGAAGAAGATCTTGTTTTGGCAGAGCAAGCATATATTTTATTTTATACAAAGAGGGGTACTCCATTGTTTTCAGACTATATCAAAAGCCACATACCCTTCGTATGTCTGGTAATCCCACAACTTCCAATGGTCCTAATGATCTAACTCTAATGCCTGAAGTGAACAATGTAAAGAATAATGATTCCCATGGTAAATTCATCTTCTACAATTACTTATTCCACAATACATATTATTACTTACTCAATATAAAAAAACTACCACTCCCTTTTCGCAATACACAGTATTCTACTATTTAAAAATTCTTAAAGTTGGTATATTGTTATTGTTGTTGAGTTCCTATTTGCATATAACAATCTCCCAGAAATAAGCTCTCTATTTGTATGAGGTAGAGGTAGGATATGTATACAATCTACAGTGAGTTTGTTGTTGCTGTTGTTGACTTGCATGAATTCAAAGTAAGATATAGGTTGAAACATAATTATCAGAAAGTGATCATCGTCCACTCTGAATACATATTTTCTTTCAACTTTAATGAAATTGTTTTAACATACCAACTTATTGTGTTTTAATAGCATTAGCAAATCAGGTTTATTTTGACGATTAGTTGCAAGACGTAGAAATAAAGCAGGATGAAGAATTAAAGGATGCATTGAATTGTGGCTCGCATGGAACCTCTATAAACGAAAAGAAGAGAAAACTGAAAGATTGAAGATTTTTTGTGTTGGTAGGTTTACCTCCTCTAATGGGTAGAGTAAGAGAAGAAACAAAACGAGTAATTTGATCTCATAAAATAGACTTTTTGATAATATACTTACTGTTTTTGTCACACCCCGAGCTACCCCCGAGACGCGGACACGAAACCTAGGACCACAAGTTGATCCCAAGCTAACCCTGCTGGTATTATCATGAGCATACTAAAGATAATAAATTGATGAGGAAGCTAAATCATAATTTATAATGAAAAGATAGGGAATACTCATATGCTAAAACTGATATATATATATATATATATATATATATATATATATATATAATATATATATATATATATGAAAATTGATGAGTTTAATACAAAAAAGTTACTAATTCAACACTTAGCTGAAACTAACTATGTTTAAAAATAGCCTCTTAACTGGAATAGAAATACTAGGACAAGCCCTAGCTAAATCTAGCAAAAACTGAAACTAAATGACTAAAGACTGACATGACACTCATGACTATTGTCCTCAAAGAATGAGGACTCACCACTGAATCTGCTGAACTGGAGATCAAAAATCGATCTATGCATGATCTAGATGCTGAGGACCTGAACCTACATCACGAGAAGATGTATCGCACATATGCGTCAGTACTTGAAAGGTACTGAGCATATAGGATAGAGTATAGCTGAAATAAAACATAACTGAACAAGCATAAAAGAAAGTATAATAATCTGACATGATAAACAGAATTTTCAGCTAACTAGATGCAATGACCAATTTATAACATGCTGAAACTGAATACTGAATATACTGATAAATGGTCAATTCAGAGAGTCTGACTGATCTGTGGGAGCTACTAATAACCGATAATAAAACCAGATGAGCTAAATATGGAGTCCGATATATACGCCCCATCGAGAGGACCCAATGTACCCTGCCAAAGGTATAAAGGCATACTGGCGTGATCACTAAACCTATTGCCCTCAAAGGGGACTTACAACCTACTTGGCTAGTAGTTCTTGCTTCTAATTTTCTATGTTTTGATTTAATGATTTGACTTAGATATGTTTTAATTATATTTCTAGGCTTAAATTGACAAAATGTAATGATTTAGGGTCAGAACGACGTAACTTAAGGTTTAAACAAAGTGGGAAAGGTCCAAAAGATCTATGCGAAAGTTGTTGTCGGACCAATCGACGGACAGGCTGACGATCCGTCGATTGACCGACACCCTGTCAGTTGGTCCGTCAGTTGGGCCAGTTCGATAGGCCTTTACTAAAACAGGAATAACATTTTACTCGGATGTATGATTTTATCAAGGTTAGTGGATATGGAAACATAATTCAATTATCTATCTGTGGGTAGGTCATGGGACACCTAATTCCTTTTGTGCTTACAGTTATGACCATTTGAAGTTGACCCAACTGCATTTCCCCTTAATTGTGTGCTAATTTCCCACCTACTGTCAGACCTACAGGCCGTAGGTCCACCAACGAACCGTGCTGGTCATCCGTGGCACATTTCTGAGAGTGGGTGAAGGGGGGGTCTCGATCAACGGTCATGGACTACGGACCATAGTCTGACTTACGTACCGTAAGTCCGTCCATCGACCAACACTTAACCAATTTTTTTGGTTGAGATTTTTGGGAGTTTTTGATCCCATCGACGGTTGTGCAGGATGGACCGTGGGTCAGGCTATGGTCCATCGATGGTCTCGTCTGTTGCACCTGCAAATTTTCAAAAAAATTGATTTTTTTCTATTTGTTTTAGATACAGGGTGTTACATTATCTCCCCCTTGGGAACATTCGTCCTCGAATGATGATTAATCTAGATAAAATAGAGGGAGAGAGCTGCAAACCCCACTACTAAACACTGAGAACTAAGTTTATAACAGAATTCAGTTCTGATAACATGCAAATACGCTGAAAATGCAAAAACAAATTGAGGGAACATGATTCTAAGACTTAATTTACGCATGAATGACTGGAAAACTAAAGAGGAACTATTACCTCAAGATGGAGTGGAATTGGAAGGAAAGAGGTGAGGATACTTGGCTTTCATGGATGCTTCTCCTTCCCAAGTAGCTACCTCTACAGACTGACTCCTCCACAAAACCTTGACTGAAGCAACTTCTTTATTTCTCAACCTTCTAACCTGACGGTCAAGAATCTCAACTGGTACATACTCATAAGGAAGACTATCTTTCACCGCCACACTCTGTAATGGAACTACAGAGGCTGGATCACCTACACACTTCTTCAAGAGTGAGATATGGAAGACCGGATGTACTGCTGCTAATTCTACTAGAAACTCTAACTCATATGCCACGTTGCCAACCCTTTTCAAGATCTTGTAAGGGCTTATATCTAGGACTGAGCTTCCTTTTTTTTTCAAATTTCATCACCCATTTCATAGGTAAGACTTTCAGATAAAACCAATCATCAACTTGGAATTCTAGTTCCCTTCTCCTTACATCTGCATATGATTTCTAACGATTTTGGGTTGTCTTAAATCTATCTCTAATGAGTTGTACTTTCTTCGTAGCATAAAAGACTGAATCTAGCCCTATCAAAGCTACTTCACCTACTTCAAACCAACCAACAAGAGATCTACATCCACGCCCATATAAAGCCTCATAAGGGACCATCTGAATGTTGGAATGGTAGTTATTATTGTAGGCAAACTCAATAAGAGGAAGGTGATCATCCCAACTACCCTTGAAATGGATCACACAATCTCTCAACATATACTCTAAGGTCTGAATGGTACGCTCTGCCTGCCCATCCGTCTGAGGATGAAATGTTGTACTAAGGTTAACTTGAGTACCAAGACCTTTCTGAAATGACTTCCAGAAATGAGACGTAAATTGAGGACCTCTATATGAGATGATAGACAAACAAACCCCATGAAACCTCACAATTTCATTGATGTAAAGCTTGGCATAGTACTCTGCCGAATCTGTAGTCTTGACCGCTAAAAAAATGAGAAGACTTAGTCATCCTATCAACTATCACCCAAATAGAGTCATGTTGTCTGCGAGAATGCGGTAATCCATTGATGAAATCCATATTGATAACTTCCCATTTCGAAGTAGGAATGTCGATCTCTTGAGTCATACCTCCTGGTTTCCGATGTTCTACCTTGACTTGCTGGCAATTGGTGCACTTACTCACAAAGTCTACTATATCGATCTTCATGCCATTCCACCAATAGACATCCCGCAGATCGCGGTACATCTCAGTGACACCTGGATGAATAGAATACCTAAAGTTATGGGCTTCTGCAAAAATATGTTGTCTCAACTCGCCCACATCAGGAACACACAATCTACCCTAGTAGCGAAGTACACCATCTCTCCCTTGGGAGAAAACCTCCACTCTCTGATTGTGGACTGTATTCTTAAGTTCAAGTAAAATTGGGTCACTGTCTTGCTTTTTCATTAACCTCCACTACAAAAGAAGATTCTGCCCATTCTGAACTATTACACCACTATATGATATGCTCATAAGGCGAACTCCTAAGCGAGCAAGCCTGTGAATATCCTTCATTATATCCTACCTTTCTTCCTCAACATGGGTTACACTACTCATAAATAATCTACTAAGAGCATCAGATACTACATTCTCCTTAATAGGATGATAATGCTCACTCATATCATAATTCTTAAGGAACTCAAGCCATCTCCTCTGGCGAAGATTCAACTCTTTCTAGGTGAACACATATTAAAGGCTCGTAAGATCGATGAACACCATACAAGTAGTGTCTCCATATCTTTAATGCAAACACCATTGCTGCAAACTCGAGGTCATGAGTTGGATATTTCTTCTTAAGAACCTTAAGTTGTATAGAGGCACACACTATAACCTTATCTCGTTGCATCAACACACAACCAAGGCCAACTCTAGATGCATCGCAATAGATCACATAACCATCTAAACCCTTTGGTGGAGTTAAGACATGAGCTATAGTCAATCTAGTTTTAATTCTGCGAAGCTTTTCTCATAATCATCTGACCATTGGAACTTGACTATCTTCTGACTCAAACTAGTCAATGATGAGGCTATGGATGAAAAATCTTCCACGAACCTTCTGTAATAACCCACTATACCTAAGAAACTTTTGATATTTGTAGCAGAGGTAGGTCTGGGCCATTGTTTCACTGCTTCCATCTTCTGTGAATCCACTCGTATCCCTTCACTAGATACAATGTGACCAAGGGAAGCAACGGATTGCAACCAGAACTCACATTTGCTGAACTTAGCAAATAATTGGAGATCCTTGAAAGTCTGTAAAACAATTCTCAAATGACTCGCATGTTCTTCCTCATTCCTATTGTAAATGAGGATAGCATCAATGAAGATAATAACGAACAAGTCCAAGTACTGTTTGAACACTCTGTTCATCAAATCCATGAAAGCTACAGGAGCATTAGTTAGTACAAATGACATAACTACAAATTCATAATGACCATACCGAGTTCTGAAGGTTGTTTTTGGAATGTCACTATCTCTGACTCTAAGCTAATGATAACCCGATCTGAAGTCTATCTTTGAGAAGTGACTAGAACCTTGAAGTTGGTGAAACAATTCATCAATCCTGGGGATGGAATACTTATTCTTGATTGTGACCTTATTCAACTGTCTATAGTCAATGCAAATTTTGAGAGAACCATCTTTTTTCCTTACGAACAACTGGTGCACCCCATGGTGAAATACTAGGTCTGATGAAGACCTTATCTAGAAGGTCTTTCAACTGCTCTTTCAATTCCTTAAGCTCTGCTGGAGCCATTCTGTAAGGAGGAATAGAAATAGGTTCGATATCTAGAAGGAGATCAATTTCAAAGTCGATTTCCCTTTAGGGAGGGACTCTAGGAAGATCTTCTGGAAACTCACGGACTACTGGAACTGACTCAAGAGTTAGGGTTTCAAGGCTAGAATCCTTAACCCGAACTAGATGATAGAGATAACCTTAGATATCATCTTTCTGGCCTTAGGGGAAGAAATAAATCGACCCATAGGCGCTAAGCTACTGCCTTTCCATTCTAAGATTGGTTCCTCTAGAAACTGAAAAACGAACAATCCTAGTTCTACAATCGACTGAGGCATAACATGAGTGTAACCAATCCATGCCTAGAATGACATCGAAGTCTACCATTTCTAACTCTACTAGATCTGCTGAGCTGACTTTCTTAGAGACTGTGACAGGGTAATTATTGTATACCTGTCTAGCAATAACTGGGTCACCGACTGAGAAGAGACTGAGAAAGGTTCTGAGAAAGTTTCTGGTCTTACACTGAATTGGACTGCTATACTGAGTTATAAAAGACAAAGTCATCTCTGTTGTCTTTCCACTTAGTGAATTCAACCATATGTGAGTCACATCCTTAATTGGTAGGATGTCAATTTCACCTATCACTACTAGTTACTTGCATCACACCAATATTTTCTTGACCTCATCAATGAACTTCATGGGTCCTTACCAATTTATGACCCTAAAACTTAGGCAGATTCATCCTAACAAAATCACAAACTCTAGTTTCCACTAATCGATAATTTCTATTAGTAGGATATTGAACCTGCTGATTCTACTGGTTGGTCATACCCTAAGCCAAAAGATGAATTAGAATTCTGAAACTCTACATTAGAACTTCCTTATCTGGTAATAGAGGAACTGCATTAGCATTGCGTGCATTAGCATTCCATGTCTAAGCTCTACAAGAAGGCATGACATTAAGTGCACAACGTCAAGTTAGAATGGAATTTGATCAAACCTTACGCACGATAAGAGTAACAAGAAAGTGAAGTTTTTCCTAAAACACTTCATAGACTCCCTCTCATTAGATGTGGTGAACTTCACACCCATGAAAAGGACTCTACTTAGTGCGGCTATTCAGACATCCTAGTACTCTTGAACCTAGTGCTCTAATACCAAGTTTTGTCATAACCTGAGCTACCCCTGAGACGCGGACACGGAACCTAGTACCATAAGTGATCCAAAGCTAACCCCGCTGGCATGATCATGAGCATACTAAAGATAATAAACTGATACGGAAGCTAAACTATAATTTATAATGAAAATAGGGAATACCCATATGCTAAAACTGATATATATGAAAACTGATGAGCTTAATACAATGAAGTTACTAAATCAATAATAAGCTGAAACTAACTATGTCTGAAAAATAGCCTCTAAACTAAAATAGAAATACTGGGACAAGTCAAACTGAAACTAAATGACTAAAGACTCAAATGACACTTATGACTTTTGTCCGCGGAGAATGAGGACTCACCACTGAATCTTATGAACTGGAGATTAAAAATCGATCTATGCGTGATCTGGAAGATGAGAACTCGAACCTACATCACAAGAAGAAGTAGAGAACGTATGTGTCATTCTTGAAAGGTACTGAGCATGTAGGATAGAGTAAATCTTTAATAAAAACATAACTTCACAAGCATAAAAAGCAAGTATAATAATCTAAGATGATAAACTGAATTTTGAGCTTTCTGATGCAACGACCAATTTATAACATGTTGAAACTGAATACTGATAAATGGTCAATGCAGAGAGTCTAACTGATATGTGGGAGCTACTAATAATCGATAATAAAACCACATTTGCTAAATATGGAGTTAGATGTATACCCCCCCCCCATCGAGAAGACCCAATATACCCTGCCAAAGATATAAAAGCATGCTGACGTGATCACAAAACTTATTGCCCACAGAGGGGACTTACAACCTACTTGGCTAGTAGTTCTGGGACTATTTGGGTTCACTGAACCCTAGTCCAACTCACTATTATGCTATTCCAAATGAATTCCGTAAATTTAATGATTACGTTTGTGTTTCCATAAATACTGGATAGATCAAAACTGAACATGCAAATTGAGGATGCAACGTTTAATCTGATAATGATGCATTAAAAACTGAAGCATGTATATTTGCATAGCTGAAATATCTGACCTAACACGTGTAGTTCAAGCACTAAAGAAATACAAAGCTAGGGTTCTGAAATTAATGCGATAATCTGAGTAATAACATGATAATATGATTTGGAACATACTTTTAACTAAATCATGAAGTTCTATCAAAGTTGTAGAAACCCCAGGTTTAATCATGATAAGAGAATCAAGAATCTGACTGAAAACTAGGACCCAATGGGTGAAAGGAACTCACTAGTGAAATCCCACATACCTGGTGATGAAATTCACGGAAAAATACTCAAGTTTCGGGGCTGGAACTGCTGGAGCTTTGCTACATTTATGAACTAGGGTTCTTGACATTTTTCTCCTTTCTTGCTTTTAATTTTCTAAGTTTTGATTTAATGATTTGACTTAGATATGTTTTAATTATGTTTCCAGGCTTAAAATGACTAAAATTGGATGATTTAGGGTAAAACGATGCAACTTAAGGTTTGAACAAAGTGGGAAAGGTCCGAAATACCCCTGGGAAAGTTGTTGTCCAGCCAATCGACGTCCAAGACTGACGGTCCGTCAATTGACCGACGCCCCGTCGGTTGGTCGATTGGGACTGTTCGATAGGCCTTTACTAACACGAGCATAACTTTTTACCCGGAGGTCTAATTTTAGAAAGGTTGGTGGCTATTGAAAGAAAATTCAATTATCTATATGTGAGTAGTTTATGGGACACCTAATTCATTTTTTGCTAATAGTTATAACCATTTCAATTTGACCCAACTTCATTTCCCCTTAATTTTCTACTAATTTCCCACCTATGGTCAGACCTATGGGTCGTAGGTCCACCTACAGACCATGCTGGTTGATATACTGTAGTTTCACGGTATTATTAATACTTTTTCCTTAAGTTTATTGTGTCCAAAAGCCTTTTTGTGCTTATTTTTATATAAGTTTTTCCTTATTTGAGGAAATCTGTCCAAAGATGAATGCGGAGGTTTTTGAGCGAAGAAATGCAGAAGAGACCACCTATGCAGCTTGTGACGGTCCGTCATGCTTGTGACGGTCAGTAGGTGGCAGCGTAGTGCAGTTGCTGAAGGAAGATGGGGAAGGCTGACCAAGTGTGGGGTTACGGAAAACGTAACGGACCGTCGTAGCTATGACGGTCCGTCCTGCAGGTTCGTCATGAAGATCAGAGAAGTAGAACCAGTTCCCATATTCCAAGAGTTCAAGTGTTTTGGAACGGAGACCCTCGATGGACCATCGTGCTTGTAACGATCCGTCATACCTGCCGTCGAGGGTAATGAAGAGAGAAGTAGAAGAAACTTCATCAGGTATGGGACGACGGAGTCGATGATGGTCCGTCGTGACCACAATGATCCGTCGATCCAGCCGCGTTTTTTGACTGATTTCCAGCAAATAGAGTTCTTGTTTAATTAGGTTCTTACTTTCTATAAATAGTTTGAAAAACCTCGTTTTTGAGGTTAGACTCTGGATCATTGTTAGACCTTTGAATATTGGGAGACTCTTGATTATTTTGTAGACTCTTTGAGAGATTATTGATTATCTTGAGACTTTTACCATTGATTGATGGTGACTTTTGATGATTAATCAAGTGAACTTTCGGATTTTACTCTTTCTCATCGAAGTAAGTGCATGAATTCTTATATCACATATTTGAATATTGTAATTATGACTATGGGTAAATAAACTCCATAACTAGGGTTGTGGGAACCATATGCTAATAATGAGGTAAAACCTAACTAAAATAACAATTCTAGAATAGTGTCTTGCATGTATTGATAATTCGTTCGTTTAGAAGTCTTTTTAACGGATGACCAACGTTAGAACTTGCTTAAATGCTACTTGCCGAACCGAGGAGGTAGATAATAGGAAAAGAATTATCAACATAGATTTAGTGTATACTATCTAATATGCTAGTATTGATTGGTACAAGGTAATAACTTAGTCAAATATCGAATACGATGCTTAATACGAGGTAAAGATAAGAGTTAGGATAGAAACACACTAGCCGGACCAAGGTGCGGAGTGAGATTTTCTAGATGCCAGACCAAGGATTTAGAAATACATAAATTATCACTTTGCATGCAAGATACTAGGAAAGAATTGTTATAGTTAGAATTATCAAGTTATGAACCTGTGGAGAACACATAAACCCTAGTTACCTTCATTAATTGATTAAACTCCAACATTTGAAGCTGTTAAGTGTCTCTTTCAATTTCACTAATTATTTTCATTTACTTAGAAATAGAAAACCCCCCTTTTATCATTTTTGCTTTCCAAGGAAGTAATTGACTGAACAATAGTAGTAATAGATTGAAGTTAAGTCTAAACTATTTTTCTCGTGGGAACGTTCCCAACCTCACTAGTTGGGTTATTTACTTGACACGACCGCTTTACTTCTTATTTGAGAAGTAAGTTTGAGCGTATCACTGGTCATCCGTGGCTCTTGTCAGAGAGTGGGTGAAGGGGGAGTCTTGATCGACGGTCATGGACTACGGACCGTAGTGTGACCTACGAACCATAAGTCCATTCGTCGACCAACACTTAACTAATTTTCCTGGGCTGAAATTTTCGGGAGTTTCTGATCCCATCGACGGTTGTGCGGGACATACCGTGGCTCAGGATACGATCTGTCGATGGTCTCGTCTGTTGCACCTGCAGGTTTTCTTAAAAGCTAATTTTTTTGTCTGTTTTAGCTACGGGGTGTTACAGTATTTGATATATGAATTAAAATTTTCAATTTTATTGAATCAAAGATAGAAATAATTTCTTGATATATATTTGATGAATTATTCATGCAACCAAAATATTTTTTTGGACATCTTTCTCTTGGACATATAAAATGAAATAGAAGTTAGTATTGCTATATAGAGTTTTGGCTAGCAACTTTGTTCTATCAAACATGTAATCAAGGTCTGGTCTACAAAGCAATTAATAACAAGTATGCATTATTCCCCCAAATCCCAAATAATTGGGGGCCTCAAATTTGTACTATGAATAAAATTATGGTCAAAATATAAATTAATAGTTTTAAAAGTATTGAACATAGTGAATTGCAAATTATTTTTCGCTAGCTTCTTTAAAGTTTCAAACACTACAACAAGCATAATAAAGAAAGGATCAAGTTATCAATATCTTAGACTAACACTTTATGGTACAACAAGCATAATAAAGGAAGGATCAAGTTATCAATATCTTAGACTAACACTTTATGATTCTATCTCTTATATTTATTAAAATTTATCAATGTATTACTTATAGAACTATGTTAACAACTTATATAATGATTGTATTAGTGTAAGGGTATTTTTAACCTTGAATTGATAAAATTTTCCCTAAAATTGATCAAAGAAGTCATTTATATTTTAAAACATCAAGTTGTAATTTGCTTCTAAAATGTTTAAGAAAAATTTATGTTTTAATAAATACATATAATGTTTGTTTAGATTTTGTTTTAGGCCTCAAGTTATGTTGAGTTGTCCCATTTTATAATTAGAACGCTACTCAACTTCAGCCTAGTTTGATGGTTGAAATATTCATTTTGAAATAGATAAAAAAGGAAAATATTATATGTAAGTTAAAATGGATAAAATAATAATTTACTGACAAATGATTTTCTGTCATAAAGGTTTGCAATCGCGTTTATCATACCTTTAATAGATTAGTGTTTAAGCATGCATAAAATAGATAGACTTAAAATTTAATGTTCTACCTTTAATTATATAGTGTAACGACCATTTTCGGTCGCTTTGAGCACTAGAACTTTTTATGTCTGAAATACTTTCCTATAGATTTAAATGGGTGTTTTGGACTATTCATAATTATAATTATTAAATTAGTGGGGTAATTTTAATAATTTATTTAGTTGGTGATTAAAGAGGTTAATAGTAAAATAAATAGTGGGTCACTTTCACCACTTTTATAATTGGTTATATAAGAATTTTGGAAAAGATATAATCTTGAAAAGAAAGGATAGGGAAAAATAAACCTAAGCAAATCTTTCTGCGGTGTCTAAGAGAAACCAAACAAAGGGCCATTCAGGTACGAAGAATTCTTAAACCTTTCATATTGTTTGTACACAGGAGTATTACTTATTAATAAACATAATCCATTAGTTGATCATAAGAAATAGTGTTGTTGGGGTGTGGATCGATTACGGTGTTGGCGGAATTTTATTTTCCATTTATAATATTGTCGGTAACTTGTCAATTATCAGGGGTTCTATTGATTCTATAATTAGATAAGAATGGTATAAGGGTGTAAGTCCTGGTGAAAGATTTTGAGAACTAAGTGTTGGTGATGGAATTTAATGATATTGGAAAAGAAAGAAGGTAAGCTGGAGCCAATGGTTATTATTAGAAATAATATTATTATATATACAATATGGAGGTAACATGTAAGTTGAGGCCTTTGGTCATACAGTGCACGTATGAGTGCACAATTCAATGTTGGCCGGAGCTGGTCTCATTACCGTATGCTTCAAACTTCTGGTATTAATTTTTATCTAAGGTTATAAATTACGTATGAATATATTGAGATAGGTAATTAAATATTTGGTGTATCATAATGTTTAAATTTCATTAAATTTGTGGTAATTGGAGGAATTAAGACTTATCATTAGGCTTAAACTTTAAGAGATTGATTATAGAATTAGGTGAGTTTATGAGTATAGGCTAGACACAGAATAATCGGAGTGTTTATGGCCTTGTGAACTTACACCTTATATATATATATATATACTTGATAGATTGGAGAATTTCGGAGGCAATAAGGAAAGGAAAGGCATTGAAGGACTAGATTCTTGACTTTGATTCTTCGGTGGAGGTAGGTTATGGTTTATTTCTATTTGATAGATAAACTCTAAATAACGATTGATATGTATTGAGTGATATTGCAAAGTCTCCTATGTACTTAATTCTGTGGTTGTATATTTTGATTGTGTGGTTTGTGGTTGGCCTAAAATTATGAGAGTGTTGAATTTCTAATCTTGAACCCCCTCTATTAAAATGACGCCTTGAATAAAGAAGGCTTGATGAAATAAAATAATGAGATAATTGGACCGGAGTGTCACGTTCCGACACGGTATTATGGGATCGGAGTGTCACGTTCCGAAACGATATATGGGATCGGAGTGTCACGTTCTGACACAATAACATTAAAGGAAAGGAATCTTGAATTAATTAATATACTCAATCTCAAAGAACCTATTTTCCAATGAGTATGGTATGGAGGCATGAGTCCTCATAGGTGTGCTTGATGTGTGTGATTGATAGTGTACCTATTATGGTGTTGTTGTCAATGGTTCATGTGTTTGTTGTTTGCCACCTGTTAAGTATTGTAGTTGATTTTATACTATTATTCAGTGTATGTTAGTTTCTATTTTGAGTTGGCCGATGATACCTACTCAGTACGTGTTCCTTGTACTGACCCCTACTTGTATTTTCCTCTTTGTTCTTTTGTGGAGTGCAGCAAGTGTACCATCGACTTCGACTCACCCTCAGCTCTAGTCAGTGTCCAGCACATCTAGAGTTCAGGGTGAGCTATTAATTCTAGCTCGTGCTGAATTCTCTCATTCACGTCATGATGTCTTTGAATTTCGGACATGGACCATCTTTTTACTTATTTTGGCTTTTAAAATACTCTTAGACTTGATAATTTGAGGATAGATGTTCTTGATGTGATGACTTCCAGATTTTGGGGATAATAAGTGTTAAACTTTAGAAGCCTATTTAATTGGTTACGTTAATAAGTTTTGGATCTTCCGCGTTATTTTTGTTATTTATAGTTGAACTATTGGGTAAATGTTGGAGTTTAGATTTGTTGGTTCGCTCACCTAGTAGGTTAAGTGTGGGTGCCACTCACGACTTGTTTTGGGTCGTGACATATAGAGGTTGGTTATAACGAAAATGCATTATCATGCTATTGAGAAATATAAACCAATA
>JAKWJD010001635.1:0-10000 GCA_027705065.1 Solanum peruvianum | reverse complement strand
GCCATGGAAAAAAGTAACTCAAACTTGGCAGTATAAAGGTCCAATTTCACAAAAGACTGAGCAAGAGAAGATAGATGAACAAAGACAAGAGAACAATCTTAGTCCACAGAAGAATAAGCAGGAGGAAGAACAGGAGATAGGAAGGAAGCTAGATCAGCAAACACCAAGGAATAATGATGAGCAGTCTTATGTAGATAGACAGCTGGAATTGAGTTTGGCTAACTTCCCTATATTGAAAGCTATACCAACAAGGAATGGTTTTGAGAGTCTTATGCATAACAAAATGGCTTCACTTTCTATTGATAGAGGTGGAGCATCAAAGACTTGTTGATGAAGTGGTTTTTCTGGAATGTGAGGGGTATGAATAAAAGGTATAAGCAGAAGGAGATTAAGGTGCTTTTACAGAAGAATAAAGTCACTTTGGCAGGGTTAATTGAAACAAGAGTTAAAGAAAAAAATGTGAAATCAATTCTTAAAGGGATAGCACCAGGGTGGAAGATGTTACATAATTATATTGATAGTCCTTATGGAAGAATTTGGTTGGTATGGGATGATAATTGGTATGAGATCAAGAAGATTAATAGCTCAGCTTAACTTCTGCATTGTCAGGTTAATCAAAGAAGTAATGATTACCAGCTTATATTGACTGTGGTGTATGGCTTTAATACAGTTGAACAGAGGAAAAGTTTGTGGCAAGAAATGAATACAATGTCAAAAGGTATTTCTCAACCTTGGCTCATAGTAGGAGATTTTAATGCTATTCTTTCTACTAAGGATAGGTTAGAAGGAGTTCATGTTACTAATAATGAGATAAAAGATTTTGTTGAATATGTGAGAGATATGGGGGTTATTGAATTGCAGTGGAAAGGTAACTACAATACTTTGACTAACAAGCAGTGTGGGAGGGATAGAATATCAAGTAGAATTGATAGAGCATTTGTAACGACCTGTTTAGTCGTTTTAAGCAGCAGATTTTATTTCTGGAAAAACTGGCTAAGATTACGGACACCACGACGGACCGTCATAGGCACGATGGCCCGTCGAGGGTGTCTCGTTCTAGAACACTTAGAATTCTGAAATTTGGCTATTAAAATCGACTCTCTGTAATCTGTGACGGACCTGCAGGACGTGCCGTCACAGCTACGACGAACCGTCGTGAGCTCCCGTTGCAAAACACTTCAACTCTTGAGAATTTGGTACGGGGAACGAGTCTCTGAATGTCATGACGGAAGTGCAGGACGGACCATCACATGTGTGACGGACCGTCACAGACTCCTTAGTGAAAAATGGAGTTCTGGTCCTTACGTCGACCTGCATGACGGACCGTCGCTGGCACGACGGGCCGTCACAGGTTGCGTAATCCGAGTCGGAGTCGGATTTCTTTACACGTTTTAAGGGACGTTTTGGACTATTCTTTCTTAATTATAAAGTTAGAGGGTTAATATTAATAAATCTAATTACTTGGAGGTTAAAAGAGGTAACCTTAAGTTAATTAGTGGGCTATTATTGCCATCTTTTATTCTTAATTATATGTTAATTAGGGTAAAAGAAAGAGGGTTTGAATAAAGAAAACAGAAAGAACAAAGAGAAAGAGAGGATTGAAAGAGAGAGGAGAAACGAAGAGGAAAACACAAGGCTTTGGGAAATTCTTGCTTGATCACTAGTCTTCGGTGGAGGTAGGTTATGGTTTTCATGCTATTCGTAGTAGAATCTTAATAGCGAATGATATGTATTGGTAGTATTGTAAACCTGTCTATATGCTTAATTGTATGCTTGCATGAATATGATTATGTGATTGTGATAAAATAAGCATGATGAAACTATTGAATCCCAAATCTTGAAAGAAACTTTAATATACATTATTAATGATGATGCCTTGGTATAAAAGAAGGCTTGATGAATTAATGTAATGGGATTGATGATGCCTTGGTATAGAGGAGGCTTGATGAATTGACAGAATGAGATTAGTGGATCGGAGTGTCACGTTCCGACATATAGTATTAGTGGATCGGAGTGTCACGTTCCGACACATAGTATTAGTGGGACGGGTGTCACGAACCGACACGTAGAATTAGGGGATCGGAGTGTCACGTACCGACACATATTAGTGGGACGGGTGTCACGAACCGACACGTAGAATTAGGGGATCGGAGTGTCACGTACCGACACATATTAGGGGATCGGGTGTCATGAACCGACACGTAGAATTAGGGGATCGAAGTGTCACGTACCGACACATAGTATTAGGGGATCGGAGCATCACGTACCGACACATAGTAGTAGGGGATCAGAGTGTCACGTACCGACACGAGAGGATGAAAGATAATGAATCTTGAAAGATGATAATATACTCAACATAATGAACTTAATTCCCAAAAATGAGTATGGTATTGAGGCTGAGCCCTCATGGATGAACTTGATTGTACTTATTGATGATTATAGTACTTGTTGTGGTTAAATGTTGAGTTTATAGTTGATTTATGATATTAACTGATATATACTGTTTTCTATTTTGAGTTGGCCGATGATATCTACTCAGTACCCGTGGTTTGTACTGACCCCTACTTTTATGTTTTCTTCTTTGTTATTTGTGGAGTTCAGCAAACGTACCGTCGTCTTCAACTCAACAGTAACTCTAGCCAGTCTTCACTACATCGGAAATTCAGGGTGAGCTAATGCGTCTAGCTTGGACTGGATCTTCTTCTTCAAGTCTTGATGCCTTGAACTTCCGGCATTGACTGGCGTTCTATTTATTTTGTTTTCTTAGATATTCTTAGTTTAGTAATTTGAGGATAGATGTTCTTGTGATGACGACTTCCAGATTTTGGGGATAATAATAGATGTTGAATTTTAGTAGTTATTGAATTGGTTTTTATTAATGAGTTAAGTCTTCCGCATTGTATTTTGTTAATTAAGTTTAAAATGTTGGGGTTTAGATTGGTTGGTTCGCTCACATAGGAGGGTAAATGTGGGTGCCAGTCGCGGCTCGGTTTTGGGTCGTGACAAACTTGGTATCAGAGCATTAGGTTCATTGGTCTCATCACACAAGAACGAGTCTAGTAGAGTCTTAAGGAACGGTAGGGGGACGCCTTTACTTTTCTTTGAGGGGCTATAAGACTTCAGGAAAAAAATTCCATTCTTTCATTCTCTCTTTCGTGCTACTACTTGAGTCCAATTGGTATCTGGGTGATACAAATTGGTATCTGACCATCTTCACTCTATTTCGCAGATGGTTAGAACTAGAGCAACGACCGCACTAGCAGCAACAACGGAAAGACAAGAAACGACTGAGCCAGCCACTGGGGATGTGGCTCGAGGAAGAGTAGTGGCAAGAGGCCGTGGAAGAGGTCATGGGAGGACGTCCTCTAGAGGAAGAGGACGAGCCCCTAGCCCATCTGATGCTAGGGCGGTGACTCCTCCACCGACTGAGGAAGTAGTAAGAGAGGGTGAGGAAGGGGAGAGTGAACAAGTGCAAAATGAGGAATCGCCACCCCAACCTACCCCAAAGATGATCAATCAGGTTCTTGCTTACCTTAGCGGGTTATCTGATCAGGGTCAGGCACCTCCAGTGGTTTCTGCACCAACACCTCCGGTTTCAGAGGTACGACATGCTGTTGCTGGGGCTCCCCGCATGGATGCCTCATTGGAGATAGGCACATTTCCACGTCTTACTACTGGGCCTATAATGACAAATGATCAGCATGAACTTTTCAGTAAGTTCTTAAAATTAAAACCTCCAGTCTTCAAGGGTGCAGAATCTGAGGATGCTTACGATTTCCTGGTTGATTGTCATGAGCTACTACACAGATGGGTATCGTAGAACGGTTTGGCGTGGAGTTCGTGAGTTAATTTAAACAATGGGAAGGAACGCCAAAATGTGGTGGCGGTCACATGTTGAGTGTCAACCAATAGAGGCACCGCCTATGACTTGGGCATCATTCTCTAGCTGTTTATGGAGAAGTATATTCCAAGGACTTTGAGGGATAGAAAAAAAGGGATGAGTTTTTGAGTCTAGAGCAGGGTAGGATGACGGTTAACGCATACGAGGCCAATTCCGTGCATTATCCAGGTATGCCACCCAACTTTGTTTCAGTCCACAAGAACGGATTCGCCGTTTTGTGAAGGGGTTGAGGTCAGAATTGCGGATTTCAGCCTTACAGGTAGCGGCTACGGCAAAATCCTTCGAAGAGGTGGTAGACTTTGTGATAGAGGTGGAAGGAGTGAAGCCAGATGAGTTCACCACGACATCGACATCAAAAAGGTTTCGAAAGGGAGGTGAGTTTAATGGTTCTTACTCTAGAGGACAGAGTTCCGGAGGTTACTCAGTTCGACCAATTAAGTCTTCACTACAGACTGTAGTTGGGGGTCCACCTCAGAACGGTCAACACTTCTCCGAGAGACCTATGCCTGACTCCAGAGAGTGTTATGGATGTGGGGAGATTGTACATATTAGGAGGAATTGTCCAAAACAGAGTTACAGACCCCCAATAGCTAGAGGTAGAGGTGGTCATGGTAGAGGCCGTTTTTCTGGAGGACGTGGTGGTCGAGGTAATGGTGGTCACCAAAACGGCAGAGGTGATGGGCAAACTGGAGCCACTACTACGCAACATGGTAGGGGCAACGGACAGACAAATAATGGGGCCCATTGTTACGCTTTTCCTGGGAGATCTGAAGCGGAGACATCATATGTTGTCATCACAGGTCCTTTTGATTTGTGATTGCATGGCTTCTGTATTGTTTGATCCTGGATCCACATTTTCTTATGTATCTTCCTCATTTGCTAATGGTCTAAATTTACATTGTGAATTACTTGACACGCCTATTCGTGTTTCTACTCCGGTGGGTGAGTCTGTGATAGTTGAAAAGGTATATAGGTCTTGTTTGGTGGAATTTTGTGGGGACAACACTTATGTAGATTTGGTTATTTAGAAATGGTGACTTTGATGTAATTATGGGTATGACTTGGCTTTCTCCGAATTTTGCGATCTTGGATTGTAATGCTAAAACTGTGACGTTAGCCAAGCCTGGGACAGATCCGTTAGTGTGGGAGGGCGACTACACTCCCAATCCGGTTCGTAACGTGTCCTTTCTTCGTGCTAAGAAGATGGTTAGTAAGGGATGTTTATCTTTCTTGGCACATCTCAAGGATGACACTACCCAAGTACCTTCAATGGAGTCGGTTTCGGTAGTACGTGAATTTTTGGATGTGTTTCCTGCAGATCTTCCTGGTATGCCCCCGGATAGGGATATTGATTTCTGTAATGATCTTGAACCAGGTACTCGCCTCATTTCTATACCCCCTTATAGAATGGCTCCCGCGGAGTTAAGAGAGTTAAAGGCACAACTTCAAGAGTTGTTGAGCAAAGGCTTCATTAGACCAAGTGCATCTCCTTGGGGTGCTCCGGTTTTGTTTGTGAAGAAGAAGGATGGGAGTTTTTGGATGTGCATAGACTATAGACAACTGAACAAGGTAACTATTAAGAATAGGTATCCTCTTCCTCGCATTGACGACTTGTTCGATCAGTTACAAGGTGCTTGTGTCTTCTCAAAAATTGACTTGAGATCCGGTTATCATCAATTGAAAATACGGGCAACGGATGTGCCAAAGACTGCTTTTCGAACTAGGTATGGGCACTACGAATTTGTGGTAATGTCTTTTTGTCTTACAAATGCCCCTGCTGCTTTCATGAGCTTGATGAATGGGATTTTTAAGCCATATCTGGATCTCTTTGTGATCGTGTTTATTGATGATATACTGATATACTCTAAAAGTAAGAAAGAACATGAGTAACATTTGAGAATTGTATTGGAAATGTTGAGGGAGAAAAAGCTTTATGCCAAGTTCTCTAAGTGTGAGTTTTGGCTAGATAAAGTGTCCTTCTTGGGGCACGTGGTTTCTAAGGATGGGGTGATGGTGGATCCATCTAAGATTGAGACGGTGAAAAATTGGGTAAGACCTACTAATGTGTCAGAAATAAGGAGTTTTGTGGGGTTAGCTAGCTACTACCGCCGATTTGTCAAGGGATTCTCTTCTATTGCGTCCCAATTGACGAACCTGACTAAGCAGAGTGTTCCATTTGTATGGTCAGATGAATATGAGGAAAGCTTTCAGAAGCTTAAGACCTTGTTGACTACCGCACCAATTCTTACTTTGCCAGTAGAGGGTAAAAACTTCATTGTTTATTGTGATGCATCCTATTCTGGTTTGGGTGCAGTGCTAATGCAAGAGAAAAATGTGATTGCTTATGCTTCGAGGCAATTAAAGGTGCATGAACGTAACTATCCGACCCATGATTTGGAGTTGGCCGCGGTAGTATTTGCACTAAAGCAATGGAGACACTATTTGTATGGGGTTAAGTGTGAGGTCTATACAGATCATCGTAGCCTAGTAGGTCTTACTCAGAAAGATTTGAATTGAGACAGAGGAGATGGATGGAACTACTTAAGGACTACGATATCACTATCTTATACCATCCGGAAAAGCTAATGTTGTGGCAGATGCTTTAAGTAGAAAGGCCGGAAGCATGGGAAGTCTAGCTCACTTGCAAGCTTCTAGACGCCCATTGGCTAGAGAGGTTCAAAATCTAGCTAATGACCTTATGAGGTTGGAAGTAAATGAGAAGGGAGGATTTAGCTTGTGTGGAGGCGAAATCTTCTTTTCTTGACCAGATTAAGGGAAAGCAGTTTGACGATGAGAAATTGATCCGGATCCGAGATAAAGCGTTGCGAGGAGAGGCTAAGGAAGCAATCATTGATGAGGAAGGCGTTTTGAGGATTAAGGGAAGGGTATGTGTACCCCGCGTCGATGACTTGATCAACACTATTCTGACAGAGGCTCATAGTTCAAGGTATTCGATACATCCGGGTGCAACCAAGATGTACCGTGACCTAAAGCAAGACTTTTGGTGGAGTAGAATGAAGCGTGATATTGTTGATTTTATTGCAAAATGTCCAAACTGTCAACAAGTAAAGTATGAACACCAGAGGCCCGGAGGAACACTTCAGAGGATGCCCATCCCTGAATGGAAGTGGGAGAGAATCGCGATGGACTTCGTGGTTGGACTTCCTAAGACATTGGGTAAGTATGACTCTATTTGGGTGATTGTTGATAGGTTAACTAAGTCTGCTCACTTCATTCCAGTCAAGGTGACCTACAATGCAGAGAAGTTAGCAAAAATCTACATCTCCGAAATTGTTCGATTGCATGGAGTTCCACTCTCCATCATATCAGATAGAGGTACGCAGTTTACTTCTAAGTTTTGGAGAACATTGCATGCTGAATTAGGTACTAGGTTGGACCTTAGTACTGCGTTTCACCCTCAGACTGATGGTCAGTCTGAGCGAACGATTCAAGTGTTGGAGGATATGCTTCGTGCATGTGTGATAGAATTTGGTGGTCATTGGGATAGCTTCTTACCTTTGGCAGAGTTTTCATACAATAATAGCTATCACTCCAGCATTGACATGGCTCCATTTGAAGCATTGTATGGGAGGAGATGTAGGTCTCCCATTGGTTGGTTGATGCATTTGAGGTTAGACCTTGGGGTACTGATCTATTGAGGGATTCTATAGAAGGTGAAATCTATCCAAGAAAAGCTTCTAGCGGCGCAAAGTAGGTAAAAGGAGTATGCGGACCGAAAGGTTAGAGACTTGGAGTTCATGGAGGGTGAACAAGTCTTGTTGAAGGTTTCACCCATGAAAGGGGTGATGCGGTTTGGAAAAAGGGTTAAGCTAAGTCCAAGGTATATTGGACCATTTGAGGTACTTAATCAGGTAGGGGAGGTGGCTTATGAATTAGCCTTGCCTCCAGGGCTGTCCGGAGTGCATCCGGTATTTCATGTGTCCATGTTGAAAAGATATCATGGGGATGGAAACTACATCATCCGTTGGGATTCAGTTTTGCTTGATGAAATTTGACTTATGAGGAGGAACCGGTTGCTATTTTAGATAGAGAGGTTCGCAAGTTGAGGTCGAGAGAGATTGCATCCATCAAAGTTCAATGGAAGAATCGACCGGTTTGAAGAGGCTAGTTGGGAGAAGGAGGCAGATATGCAAGAAAAATACCCACATCTGTTTACAGATTCAGGTACTTCCTCTCCGCCCTTGTTTTTCATCTTTTGATCGTTTTAAGCAGCAGATTTTATTTCTAGAAAAACTGGCTAAGATTACGGACACCACGACGGACCGTCATAGGCACGACGGCCCGTCGAGGGTGTCTCGTTCCAGAACACTTAGAATTCTGAAATTTGGGTATTAAAATCGACTCTCTGTAATCTGTGACGGACCTGCAGGACGTGCCGTCACAGCTACGACGAACCGTGAGCTCCCGTTCCAAAACACTTCAACTCGTGAGAATTTGGTACGGGGAACGAGTCTCTGAACGTCATGACGGAAGTGCAGGACGGACCTTCACATGTGTGACGGACCCTCACAGACTCCTTAGTGAAAATGGAGTTCTGGTCCTTACGACCCTGCATGACGGACCGTCGCAGGCACGACGGGCCGTCACAGGTTGCGTAATCCCAGTCGGAGTCGGATTTCTTTACACGTTTTTAAGGGACGTTTTGGACTATTCTTTCCTAATTATAAAGTTATTAATAAATTTAAGGTTAAAAGTTATTAAATTACTAATTGTTAATTAGGGGTGAGGTATTAAGTTAATTGTGGCTATTATTGCCATTCTTTTATTCTTAATTATATGTTATTAGGGTAAAAGAAAGAGGGTTTGAATAAAGAAAACAGAAAGAACAAAGAGAAAGAGAGGATTGAACGAGAGAGGAGAAACGAAGAGGACAAAACAACTTTGGGAAATTCTTGCTTGATCACTAGTCTTCGGTGGAGGTAGGTTATGGTTTTCATTTCATGCTATTCGTAGTTGACTCTTAATAGCGAATGATATGTATTGGTAGTATTGTAAACCTGTCTATATGCTTAATTGTATGCTTACATGAATATGATTATGTAATTGTGATAAAATAAGCATGATGAAACTATTGAATCCCAATCTTGAAAGAAACTTTAATATACATTATTAATGATGATGCCTTGGTATAAAAGAAGGCTTGATGAATTAAAGTAATAGGATTGATGATGCCTTGGTATAGAAGAGGCTTGATGAATTGACAGAATGAGATTAGTGGATCGGAGTGTCACGTTCCGACACATAGTATTAGTGGATCGGAGTGTCACGTTCCGACACATAGTATTAGTCGGACGGGTGTCACGAACCGACACGTAGAATTAGGGGATCGGAGTGTCACGTACCGACACATATTAGTGGGACGGGTGTCACGAACCGACACGTAGAATTAGGGGATCGGAGTGTCACGTACCGACACATATTAGGGGATCGGGGTTCACGAACCGACACGTAGAATTAGGGGATCGGAGTGTCACGTACCGACATATAGTATTAGGGGATCGGAGTGTCACGTACCGACACATAGTAGTAGGGGATCGGAGTGTCACGTACCGACACGAGAGGATGAAAGATAATGAATGTTGAACGATGATAATATACTCAACATAATGAACTTAATTCCCAATAATGAGTATGGTATTGAGGCTTGAGCCCTCATGGATGAACTTGATGGTACTTATTGATGATTATAGTACTTGTTGTGGTTACATGTTGAGTTTATAGTTGATTTATGATATTAACAAATATTTACTGTTTTCTATTTTGAGTTGGCCGATGATATCTACTCAGTACCGGTGGTTTGTACTGACCCCTACTTTTATGTTTTCTTCTTTGTTATTTGTGGAGTGCAGCAAACGTGCCGTCGTCTTCAACTTAACAGTAACTCTAGCCAGTCTTCACTACATCGGAAATTCAGGGTGAGCTAATGCGTCTAGCTTGGACTGGATCTTCTTCTTCAAGTCTTGATGCCTTGAACTTCCAGCATGGACTAGCGTTCTATTTATTTTTTTTTCTTAGATATTCTTAGTTTAGTAATTTGAGGACAGATGTTCTTGTGATGATGACTTCCAGATTTGGGGA